>JBCJKH010034340.1:0-11913 GCA_039877255.1 Loriculus beryllinus
GCCACTTGCAGAGGATAAGATTGCCAGCAATTCCATTTATTCACTCCAGTGCAATAGGCACCAAAATCTTGTACGAGCCATTAAAATCTGGCAAGGGGCATTTAATGGGCACCAACAAAATTAGATGACTGCATTTAACGATTAGGAGAACTATTAATCCACATATGTCATGAGGAGGAATAGCAGCCTTTCTCCTACATGAGCAGTCTCACAGAGTTTTTCTCAGCCCTTTGAAATGTTTATGTGCACACTGATGTGCCTATGTGGGTGTGTAATCGTGCCTCTGTGCAGAGTGGGACATACAATGAGACACGTCTTCATTGAAGACAGGGTCACTTATAAAGGGGTCGAGTTTTCTTTCTAATCTTCCCCTGACCACAGCAAACATTTCAGGGCTGTGAGAACTTCCTTTGCTACTCGTGTGCCTGGTAAGGACACACTTCTGAATAGCAACCACAAGGGAGAACTGCCCTCACCAACAGCCTTGCCCCACCAGTGCTCCGTTCTCCTGCATAGTCTCTGCTGTAGCACTTTTTGGTAACTGGCTTTTGCTACTTCATCCCCCAGGAAAGACAAGGCAACATTTTACTGCTAAGCCCTGTGTGTGCCTGTGGGCAGCTGACAGGGACTTCTTTCTGATGGGAACTGGGAGTAGGATGGGTGAAAAAGCTGCACAGCCACGTGCTCAGGGCTTGTAGGAACGACAGCGGTGGGAATCAATAAACAGAACAGGAGGATGAATGCACATGTCCACGCTCCCTGGAAATCCCTAGGCTGCCAGTTCAGCCTGCCTCGGGAAGAGTTAAAAGCGGAGCTCTGGAAAGTTTGGCCAGATGACTTCCTGATGGAGTTTATACAAGTATAGTGTGCACAAGGACTATGTGCCTACGTGCCACTTCTCCCGGAGCAGCCTGAGCCGAGCAGAGGGAGGAAAAAAGAATAATAAAAACATCACAGATGGGTCCAGGCTGGAAACAAGCATCTGATGAATGTGTGGGGTCATCACACCCCTGTCACTGCAAACCCGACGGACAAATCTGTGCAGGGCCTCCTCTGCTATGTAACCCCCTTGCCGCAGAGCAAGAGTGCAGAGGGCAGAGGCAGGGGTGAGACAGGGCAAAAGAGAGGCAGAAGAGAACATGAACACAAGGAATTTGCAGTATCCCAAAGCAGCTGGCAATTGCTCAGCTCTCAGGACATCACCAGCATTCAGGGAGATAATGCACTCACTGGGGTGGCCGGGCAATACAGGGATGATGCAGAGGTGATGCCAGGGTGATGCCAGGGAGACTGCAGGGAGATTCCAGGTTGATGCTGGGGTGATGCCTGCAGGTGCAGTCAGAAAGTATGGTGGTATGCAGGTACATACACACGAGCTGGTGTCATAAGACCTAGCCTGGATAAAAATGTCGGTCAAACACTAGCAAAAGGTTGTTAGCACAGATTGTGCAAACCTGTGTAGGACTTTGGTACCTAAACTATCCCCTCTTCCCCACTAGCTGTGCATGTGCTGCCTAGATGGCAAGCCCTCAGGGTTACCTTAATGTGCTCATTTGCATGTCTGACTATGGAGTTGTGATAGCCGGAGCTGCTAACCACAAGGAAAATGAGCTGCATAGGCACAGGAACGTAGTTCTCACTACCACGATTTCTTCCAGGGAAGGACTTGCAAAGATAGCTAATGATGTCTTTAGCTTTCCTGTAGCTGGCTATCCTGCACCCCTTTCAGCCTGGGCTGTTCCCTGGGAATTAGCTGTTGCACTCAAGTGGAGAGTAGTTCATGCAGTGATTTACAACAAACTTATCTTCTAACTCCTTACTCCAGCTTTGTTTTAGAGTTAAGACTTCAGTATTGTAGCTATATGGAAGTGGAGGCATCTCCTAAGAATTCTTCTATGTGTGTAAGACTAGAGGAATGCAGAACTGGCATGGGACCCAAAGCAACACTTGAGATTATCAGCCTCAACTGCCTTGAGACTGCGAGCCTTTACTACTATGTGCTCATCAGGGGCCCTTGCTGGCCTCTCAAAAGAGAGAAGCAGGGACAAGGAGGCAAGGACAAATGAAGGAGTATGTAGAGTGGCCTGACTGATAGACTGGCCTGCTCTAGACCGGTCAGTAAGGAGGCAAGCTCCATATTACTCACATTAGCAGGATATCAACCTTACTCTCAATTACGCCATTTCTCCAGAGTGCATTTGCCCCCTCCTCCTTCAGAGCAGGGTTAGAGGGCACCATCTATGAAAGGATTAAGCATCAGTCCTGTTAGGGTTGCTTAGTCAGTGAACTCGTGCTTCTCATTGCATGCTTTCAACCTGCTGTCATTTGATGATCTTGTGAAAGGGTTTACAAGTTGGTGCTGTCTCAGAAATTTCTGCCTGTTGACTGCAGCTGTACTCAGAGGGGATGCTCCATGTGCAGGAAGTCTCTTAGTGAAACCATGACTAATAGCGCCAAGAGGTCAAAAGGAAGGTCTTCTGAAGAGCTACCATTGCAAACCCTGCCTGCCTTCCCAGAGTCAAGCCAGACTGCTTACAGATCCATCACCAATAACTAAGAAGCTGCAGATAAAATTCACACAATGTGAAGCAAAAATAAAAATTAAATAAAATTCTTTTCCCAATAGTTGCGCTGACTTTGGAAAGTAAAAGATGCAAATAGTAGAAACTTGCCATCTAAATAAAGTGAGCATATTCACTGGTTTCTTTTACATCAAAATACTAACACTGAATGCTAGCATTTGAGCGGTCAGATTCCAAAAGTAATGTTACTTTATTCAGCTGGATCCTATTTTATTTTATGTTTTTTAAATTGAGCCCACAGCCTTATCTTTGACTGCAGCAATCACAAGTCTTAAATTCTGAAGTGTGATTCTCTGGAAGGCAGTTTTGACTTCTGACTTACTCCAACCCTTTCCTGGGTATTCCCATCTTTACACTCCTATCAAAGACCTCTGCCATTTCCATCTCATTTCTCTAATGCCCAAAGCAAAAGAAACTTGTGTTACAGTCTGCAGAGCTGGTAGGAGACTTAGGAGGAAGACATGTGAACATTTTGCATGGGTAGCAAGACATCTGCTAAGATGAGAAGTCATGGAGCTGATTTTTCATCAGATTGCATCAGATTCAGAGCTGATTTTCTACTTTTTATCACCCCACAGATTAGCACAGGATCAAGCCAAGATAATTCTGGTTATGATTAAATGAGATAGCAGAAAAGAAGTGATTTCATCTCAATGCAAGCATTTCACACACTGTGTTGTCTCCCAGTTGAGCTGATGCGTTAAAGAACAGAGCTTGTTTACCTGTGTGTAACTTAATCTATTGTGGGTACACAGCCTGCATTGCACTGCAACCAGCAGTGTCCCTGCTCCCAGACTGCAGCCTGAAACACAAGTGGGGAACAGAGAGCGTGTTTCAGACTCCCTACCAGAATGACTGACACCTAATGCCAGCCACTACAGTAGTCTCCCTGTTTGGGTGGGAAGGACAGGCAGCATCAAACAATGAGCAGAATCATACCAGATTTATTCCAAACCCTAAGAATCTTTCCTAAGAGACAAGCTCCTTTTCCAAAAAGAAGAGTGAATTAAGGTCAAATATTTTCAATCCTAAGCAACATAAAATGAAGAATAACAAACTTTGGTTGGCATCCCATGTGGTTTAGCAGTGGGTTAGCAGGAGGAATGCAGCATTCGCCTGCAGGATGCAAAGGCCAGCAAGCCCTGTCGCAACACCGCGTGGCAGCGGAATGACATCAGGTCACATTACATGGGAGTCTGCCACGCAGAAAAGGTCATACCCTGGGCTCCGACCCAGCCTGCCCCACTTGGAAAGTGCATTTCTACACCCAGGGCTGGCTGCCTTACTCTGGAAAATGCCTGCTTAAGCTCAGCTCAGGCTCCGGGCTGCAGGCAAATGCCACCTGAGCCCCGGGCAGCAGCTGATCTCCAGCAGGAAAACTCTGAGTAAGCACGGGCAGAAGGGAAAAATAAAGGAATTGAGAGGGAGGGCTCGTTTCTGAGAAAGAAAAGAGGAACAGGTCACTGTGGGTCTGGCCAGCTGATACAGGGTGTTTCACAAACACCAGACCTATATGAACTGAAGTGGGTGCCAAGACCTGTCCAGAAATGAGTGTAACTCTCCTAGGACAACCACAGCTAACAGCCTCCCTTGCAGCACAGCTTCTCCCTCTCTCGCTTCCTTTTGGGGTATTTCCTGAGCTGCTGCAAGCTAAAGGTAGATGCACAGGGGATGGCAGATACCAGTAGTGCCTGGCAGTGCCCCCATGGATATAACCAGTCCTGTCTGTGTCCTCCCCACCTGTTACACATTGCTGTGTGTCACCGTGTTATAAACCAGCAGAGCTGTGTCCTTGCAGGCACCAGCTCTCTGTGACATGGCTCTGTGTCCCTTGCCCATCCATTAATCCCTTGCAATAGAAAGTGAGGCTGGTTTCTGCCCAGTTCCATAACCCTGGGGAATGGTGAGCAATGTGGTCCCCAAAGCTCTTCAGTTCACTCAGCCATTGATACCCAAAGGAGCGCACTCCCTCTGCCCTGCTTCATTTGTTAGTTTTGTACCACCAGAGTCTTACTAAGGGGTAAGCTTTGGCTTATCCCCATTTATTAAAATGATTACCAGTTTGAATACTTGTAGACCTGCTGGTCGTGCTGCTGCAGCAGGTTGGAAAGGGAAACACATCCTGAATTCCCCTAGTTGTGGGGGTGTACAGCAGGGCTTGCATGGCTAGCAATGAGATCTAGTACATCTAAGGAGCGGTGTGGTTCAGTGCTCAAGCTGTAACACATAAAACCTGGCTTAAGGCAAGTAAAGGAAATGTAGTTACTAAACCTCTCACACTGCCTGTCTCTAAAACTGCCGCATGGCTTGTCTTTCAGACAAGGTGCAACACAGTCATTTGCATCTGTTAGTGAGGCAGAGGGAGGACACTTGAGCTTCTCACAAGGGCATGTTTCTCACCCATTTGGCACCTGTGCAAAGGGTGATGCCCTAGCAGAGTGACTAAGCCATCAAGGAGACACACTGTCATGTGGTCTGACCCTAAAATGAGATATTGGCTCTCTACAGGCCACACAATCTAGCCTCTGCTTTCACACACTAGTACCTTCCACATCCCCTTTTGTCTTTCCTCATATAACTGCTGTGGCAAGCACAGCACCTGCACCCCAGTATCCTGCCTTCCCTGTACTGGGCATTTAGACTAGGATACTTGGCTGAAAGCCTAGGCTGCTTGAACTGGGCTGCAGATGAGGTCCTGCCTCTGCTGAATCCAATGGCCGTTTAACTTTGGTTTCAACAGGGAGCTCATTTTTCCCTATACAGTGATGACTTCTTGCTTGGCAGCAACCCTGCAGGACATCAGGCAGAGCCTACATCCATTCTCATCCCCATCCTGCTCTGCGAAGCAACTTTTTCATTCCTCAGTTTCCCCCTCTGTATCTCAAAGGAAGCCCAAGTTGAAAACGTACCTTCCCCTTCCTTACGAAGTTCTTTGATACAGAGATCTAAAATACAACATAAGAGATAACACTGACCTTCACTTTCCTTTACTGGGTCCAGACCTATTTAATGCCTATTTATGGCAATCTGCATTAGCACTACAAGAACAAATTCAGCACAAAGAAAACTTTAAACCACTGAAATGGGGTGTGCCAGGCTGCCAGGACAGCTATTGTACAATACTTTCCTCCTTGCCCTATCAAAAGACTAAAGCTGCATTTGATGATTAAAGACACAGAGACCAGAAAAGCAACAAAAAAGGAATTCCTCTTGCAAGAAAGGAATTCCATATTTCCTAAACCCCACATTTCTCCTTTCCTCCATGCTGCTAGGTCCCCTTGGGCCTCACCACAAGGGGATCAGAGCAGGGCTCTTCCCCCAGCTTCCAGTTCACCTCTTGCAGCCCCTCAAGTCGGTCCTGGGCTAAACTATCCCAGTAGTGTTAAGAAAGCTTCTGATGTGTGCATTTTTTTTTCGCTGTTCTGTTTTCAGATAAACAACGGAGCAGGCAGCTGATGTGGGATGTGGGCAGTCTCTGTGTCAGGCAGGCAGCTGCTGCCACTTGCTGGCATCCTGTCATGTAGAAGTGAAAAGGTTTGTCCCTCTGCATTTCTTCCCATGGAAGGTTTCAAGGATGAAAATGCATTGAAAGGAGGTGATGCACCTCCTGCTGAGCCTGGCGTAATCATTCATTTACGTTTTCAGGTTCTCTCATGGCTCACTTAGCATCCATGGGCCTTACTATTGCACATTTCCTTTTATTTTCTCTCCATCCCTCTTCCTGGAGCAGGGTTGCCTAGTTCTAGTGCTACAGCCAGGGGAAGAACAGATGCTTTTACCTCACTGAAACTCAGAGACAATGAGAAGATCTGAGTTAACCAGATCTTTCATAACTCTCCCTCTGAACTAAAATCAGGCTGGAATGTGATATTCATGTTCAGATGTGCACGTGAACAACAGTGAGATTGCTTCAAAGAGAAAAAGTACCCTAAGAATCCTATTATGAAAACATCATGTCCTGGTGGGTTTAGTGGTAGCAGTTTGATGTCCCTTGAAAACACACGCACAGGCTCCCACTGTATGTACGCTATATATTTATTTTGTCACTACATCATTTCTTGTCTTTCATTCAATTCCATTTCAAAATGTCCATCTGCATACACTGCTGGCAACACAGCAAAGCAACTCCAGTCTTGGTCTTAGTCATCAGTCCTAGGGATGTACTCACAACTCTGTATGAACAATGCTGGGGAACACATGGGGTCAGTGTGTTAGGGAGCTAGGTGAACGCAGAAACAGTTTGTTGAGCCCTTCTCCATAGAAAACAAAGCCCATAACCCAGGGTTGAGGATAGCGAGGCAAAATGCAGCAGAAAGAAGATGAGCAAAAGGAGAGGCTGGGGCCAGCTGATGTCCAGAGCTATGGCCACAGTGTCAGTGGGAGTGAGGCCAAAATGACATTAAAACTGCAGAAGCGTTGTCAGAATAGCATTCCCCTGGCTGAAATGCCATGAGTCTGAGGGTCAGCTATAGGCCAGATACTGCAGCCGGGTCAGGAGGCTCCCAGGGACACATGTTCCATGTTCCAGCACATCCAGCATATCTAACTTTGGCTACGCCTTCTGTTATCGCACCCAGCGCTTTTGTCAAACCACCCAATGGGTCCACAGCGCCTTTCTGTGGGACAGCAGTGTCACTGGAAGAGCATGGCTTGTACAGCACGAGCCAGGGGACATGAGTTAGTACCTGGCAAACTACCTCTGCTCTAACTCTGCTGCATTTCACAGAATCACAGAATCCCAAGGGTTGGAAGGGACCTCAAAAGATCATCTAGTCCAAACCCCCTGCAAGAGCAGGGTAACCTCGAGTACATCACACAGGAACTTGTCCAGGTGGGCCTTGAATATCTCCAATGTAGGAGACTCCACAACCCCCCTGGGCAACCAGTTCCAGTGCTCTGTCACTCTCACGGTAAAGAAGTTCTTCCTGATGTTCACATGGAACCTCCTATGTTCCAGTTTACACCCATTGTCCCTTGTTCTGTCACTGGACATCACTGTCATTTGTAGCCAAAGAGCCAAGCACATCCTTCCTAGCGCAGAAAAGACAGGGATCTCAAGGAAAAGGAGCAGCTGAGAAGAGGAAGGCATTCAAAATGACCTGACAAGGCTGTCCATGCTGCCCGTTGAGTTGGCTAGGGGAGCAGAAAGGGTAAATGGGAAGAAATAATGATCAGTTAAAGTATTTGTAATACATGCGGAATAGAAGAAAATAGAAAAGGGGATAAATTATAGCATGCTAAGATTGAAAATAGTAATTTCTACTTTCCCTTTATAACATACTTCCTCATACACACAACTTTCTGCCTGTTTCCCTGCAGAAACAAAGCACTCCAATCCCCTTTCCTCCAACTTCAATAACGTTTGAACTTATTGGACAATTTTTATTAAATTTACTGAGAGGCAACGGTATCAAAGATATTTCATTCCCATAAGAGTTCATTCCCAGGCAGAGAAAAGAATGTGTCTTATTTGAGAGACCAGTATAAACCCACTGTTTGCAAGCAACAGAGACCTCAGGTGTGCACATGCCTCTGCAGGAGTGAGGAAAAAAGAGGATGAGAGTGGTGTCCAAGCACCACTAACAGCTCTGGCCAAGCTCATATGGTCTTAGACATTGAGGCCAGTTGAACACCAGACATGCTGTCTTGCTGGTAACGTGTTTGGGAGACATGCTACTTGCAATGGCACAAGACAAGCTCTTCTTTTGCTTGCATGTACATCACAGGTTTCCATTATGCCCTCAGGTAAGGTCAGTGCTTGTGCTGAGGTTGGGGGAGCGCGGCCCTAACCCCTAACACCCACCTGCAGGCACCTGTCTGCCCTTTCTCCCTGGGGGCAGAGCACTTTCCTGCTGCTGAAGCACAAGTATGAAGTTCCCACCTTCAGGCCATTTGACATGAGTGCTCTCCTCCTGCCTTTGGCTGTATATAGGCAGTGCTAAAAAACAGCCTGCATAAAGCACTGGAATAGGAACGGAAAACGTAACTGAATGATCATATGCCTGGTAGGAGGCCAAATGCTGACAGTGAAAAAGCCTATATGCGCTTGTTAACCTACTAAAATATCATAACTCTTTCCCCACCAGCACATTCATACATGACTTCTGCTACAACAGGTCAGCACAGATTTATTTACCAGGTCTGTGGCACAAAGAGTAGGCAATGCTAGTTGGATTCTGCTGGGAGGTTAGAGAAAAACAGTAAACAGCAGCAAACTGTTGTGCTCGTGGTGAGCATAAGTGCTTTCCTACTTCTCCTCTTGCTGATTTATAGCCTCCAATGGTGGCTATAAATCTTTTGCTGGCACTTGCAGTGGGTATTTACTAATTACAGCATCAGCACATCTTGTACCAGCATGTGTGTCTTCGGGATAGCCTACCAAAGGAGCAGAAATAGTTTTGCAATGAAGGCAGGTTCAGGGAATGAATGTCTCAGCACTGATCTCTCCACTGCTCTGGCAGAAAGCGCTCGGAAACTAAGGCTCACAATACAGAGAACAAGGATGTGAATTCTGCCTAAATAACAGACTGCGTTTCCTCTACCCGGCTGTTCTGGGGAGCTAATTACACAGATTCCCAAATCAAAGAAATACAAAAGTCTGCAAACGGTTGCAATGTTGGCGTGTTGGCAGTCCAAACCATGACATATGGTTCTCCAGTATGCCATCCGAGGGAACAGGCTCACGAGCAACGCTCATTACGCAAAATAATGTCGTAAATAACAGAAAGCAGCTGATTTTAGAAATGTACTTGAGGTGTCCTCCCCGCTTAGCCCCACAAGAAGACAGTCAGTGTTTCACAGAGCTGCTGCCGGCCTGGTGATAGGCTCCCAAATGTACCTCCCTCGAGGGGGAAGGAAGGTGAATCATATCCAGGCAGGATCCCCGCTCAGGCAATACCCACACACAAACTTTGTGAAAACAGCACTGAGGCGTTGCATAGTCAAGATTTTGGCACTACCATTCACTGAGTGCAGTGTGTGTGTGTGTGTGTCCCATCAGCCCTGTCTCAGAAGCACCCCACAGGGGTGTGCCAGGCTTCATGTCATGGAATCAGTGGGATTTGGACCTTGAAGTTCACCACCCATCATGGACCTCATGGAGTAAGGGATGCCTGCACAGCCCGTCTGTATGCCAGGATTGGAGAGGCGTGAGACACAAATTCCCCAAGGACTTTCACATGCTTTTGTCCACAGCAGCTGCATGAAGGTTCAGCGGTCAGCAGTCCCAGCTGAGGTGAGCATCACTCCTGGTGGCACAGGGCTTGGGCCATTCCCCAGAAGTGAGAGCCTTTCTCTCTCCATCTCCTTCACACTGCCCTTGCCACAGCTATTCCTCTTCCTCCACCCTGGTAGCACCTCACTTCATGCCTTTGAACCTGACCCATTGCCACCACCCCAGCTGTGGTCAGCTCCCCAGTTTATCCTCTATCCCCCATGGGCACCTTGGCCCTAGCCCAGCCAGCACACCTAGCCTTGAACAAAATCCCTGAGGACCACACCACTCCTCCCTGGCACGTGCAGAAGTGAATTTCCCTGTGCAAAGGTTAAGGCTAGAGCTGATTCATTTTCTCCTCACCCTTGAGGCTACAAAGTTCAGCTGCACAGAGTGGCTCAGGGCACTGAGATACTGGCCCAGAAGACAGGTAACCCAGGTTCCCCTGCCTGCATCCTCAATCCATCCTTCTCCTGCCCCATCAAGACCACAGTTTATTATTCCAGGAAAGGCTAAAGGGCACAGTGCCATTGCACTTATCTGCCCTGCTGCACACTGAAATCCCAAATTCTGGTGTGCTGATGATTTCAGGTTGCCTTCCTCTCACCCTGCTGTGTCTGGCCTTCAAAAAGGCAAATAGAACACCAGTATCAGCACAAAGGAAAGCTCAGAGAAGCAACAGAAGCCTTGTGCCTCTTGGGAAGGAGACAGCAGATAAACAGGATTAGGGAATTTTGCATAGCTTAACTTGCCAATTTCTGTAGAAAGGAAATGTAGGCAGTGACTGCATCCCTAGTTCAGAGGAAAAGCTTTTGAAATGCCTGCCAGGTGAAACATGTTAAGATACAGGCTACTTTTCCTCTGTAAGAGGGTGCAGTGCAGGAACAGCCCTCCTCTGCAGAGCCCACTCTGTGTCAGGCACAGTTTGTGGTGCATAGCTGGAAAGTGAGAGCCCTGGAGCCAGGTAAAGCAGGCCTGATCCTGCACTACAGGCTCCAGCTACTGCTGGGATTCAAAGAGGGGGATCAGCTGCAAGATATTCTGTTAGAGACCAGACCAAAAGATGTCATCAAGAATTGGTTTCCCAGCAAAACCTGGACTTTTTTTATCTCACCTCTTCTTTTTTCTTCTTTCGTTTTTTTTATTGTTGAAAAGAGCAGACCTGAAAGCTAAAATATTTGAAATGGGGTAGAAAAGGGCTGTATTTGGGATTTTCTCTGGAGAAAGAATTTAGCTTCTCAGATGAAAATGGTTACTTTTCAGCTTTCCAACAGAAAGGCAGCTATTCCATGGGGAAACCAGCATGTATCTGCCAGTTCTGACACCTAGTCTCACAGCAGCAGGCATGTTCTGCAGTGGTGAGGGCTTTGTCCTGCAGGAACATGATATTAGGGGGGCCACCCAGCATCACATAACTGTGCCCTCAGGAGTCTCGCACCCCTATGAGAAGAAGACATGCCTGTCACTGCCTTCTGCTCTGGGACAAGGGGAGCTGCCAGCATCTCTCCCCTAAAGCAGAGTCCCCAGCATCCTCTCCCTGCTCCTGGTCATGGCACCAGAAGATGAATGCTGATTTTTGAGTGAGCTCTGTGTGAGCAAGCACACAGTGAATCTCACGAGGGCTCTGCTCATTAAATCCATGGGAAGCATACTGGAAGAAAAGGCAAAAGCACTGTAACACTAAGTTGCTGCTGTGTGATCAGCTCCACGCTGGTCCAGCCCAACTTGTACGGTGTCACCAGACTGTTGTTGGTAAATACCTGGTATTATCACTAACAGCTGTTAGATAACACTAACCTCAGGTTTGGCTGGGGATGGTGCCTTGAAAGCACAGAGCCACGTGTGGACAGTTTAGTGGAGCTGGGGAAAGGAGGGGAGAAGAAAATGAGAGCAGAAACCACCACAGTCTATGCACTCCTTGTGGCACACCTGTAGGGTGCTTTGACAGGGACAAGGACTCCCACTGAAACAACAGTAGCATCCATTCAGAGAACAAGCAGCTCTTCCCACTGCCTCTGCCACGAAGCAGAGATCTTCAGCAGAGAGCTGGGTTAAGCACTTGGGGACAGAAACCAGCATGAAAAGATGGAGCTGTTTGGGAGCATGGCAAAGCCCAAC
>JBCJKH010034342.1:0-12417 GCA_039877255.1 Loriculus beryllinus
TCAACAACCAGAATTAGAAGAATGCACTGTAGACCCTGTCAAATTAAGGTAATATTCCACCTGTAGCTTTAACTCAGGTATGCAGATCAGTAGTATCTAATTTACTGCATTTTCTCCTGCTTAAATATGTTATTACATTATTATTTTGAAATCATTGAAAATAATGAGAATTTCATTGTGCTTTTTATGTTCAAAATTTGCTTAGTTTCCCAACAGCCACTAGGGGGATGAAAATACTTTTTTTTGACCCTTATTCTGTTGTTTACAGGAGCAGAAAAGGCCTGTGGCCAAAGCTCCCACGACACAATGCAGTGCAGTGCTGCATCAATGTAGAGTACTGCCAGGTGAGTGGGCAAGTTAGATCAATACAAAGTGAGGCCATGCAGAAACCCCAGCTTGTGCTCCAAAACATGTTTGTACTAATCCTTTTCCAGGCAACTTCAGTTTATGGCAGCATAGGCTAACACATCCTGTTCAGCCATTCCTGCTATCAGGTGGAAACTTCTGGAAGAGAATCAAAACAAAAAATCAAAGGTTAGTTATTAGCTATTAGGGAATACAGAATCATAGAATCATAGATTAGTTAGGGTTGGAAAGGACCTTGAGATATAAAGCTTCTTTACAATGTTGTTCATTCATGATCTTGTTATACTGAGCCCAGGGTACAATCCATATTGATATTTAAATCACAAGACCCTGTGGTTGT
Source organism: Loriculus beryllinus (assembly GCA_039877255.1). NCBI lineage: Eukaryota > Metazoa > Chordata > Aves > Psittaciformes > Psittacidae > Loriculus > Loriculus beryllinus. The sequence goes on from JBCJKH010034342.1 coordinate 707, forward strand.
TCAGGGCTCTTTGATTTGTTGTTGATTATGTTTTGTTGTTGTTTGGGGGGGGTTAGGGAGGAGCTGTTTGTTTGGGATTTTTTTGTTTAGGTGGGAAAAAAAGAAAAATGGAAAATTTTTGATAGACTCTATGAGATCTTTTTAAGATACATTCATAAGAATGAGATGGATTCATGAGATGAATTCCATCATGATGCTTTAAGGTAACCAGAATGACCATTTCAAGATAATTTTTGTCAAAAAGTAAATACTCCAAAACATAGGAGCTATCCATATAGCTGAAAATATGGTAACTACATCTGAGCAGTTTTGTCTTTTATTGTCAAATAAAGTCAGTGAGGAGGATGAAGTTAACAGCATTCAACAAGAAAATGTATATTGGGGAATGTTTTTGGACAAAGCCATTCCATTGACCCCAGGATCATATGAGTATATATTTATAGTTAGTTAACTATTAATCAGCACAAATCATTAAGTGATGTACTCTCATTTATTCAGAGGTCATGTTTCATCAGGCACTAATTTTAATGAGAAAGCATTATTATTTAGATAGCTTGGAAACTAGAGGAATTAGGTGCTCACTTACTTTTGTACCACATTTCTGCGAAAAAAGATATTAAAAAATCTGAAGTATAACTTCCAAAGAATACCTGTTTTTCTATCTTCCAGCCACTTAATCATTCTGAAAAAGATCAGAGATGAGGTTTTTTAATATCTAAAAAATTTAGCACTTTTTTTTTTTATGCACACTGACCTTTTAAGAGTGTGGACATAGTAAAAATCATTCAACCTCCAGAATATCAAATATTCTCTTGAAATTACGAATGTTCCAGCCTAAAACATTACCATTTCAGTTCTACGCTCTGTCTTTTTGACTGTTTTCCATACTACCATGGCATTGTTTTGTGAGTTCCATTAAATGTTACCCCAGGCACAGAGAACAGTGAGCTGGCAGATGAATATTTGTCTGTGAGTTATTTATATTGATGTGGGGTTAGTGGCTATATTGATATGAGAATGCTCACTCATGGAAGCTTTCAGAAAAGATCTTGAATTGTGATTTGTTATCATAGTTCCTCTGCCTGGGTAGATTATGAATTGTGGGGAAATTTTCATTGCAAAGAGAATATGCTCCAGACAGGCAGAAACATATTTTTCTTGTTTGAAAAAAAAAAAAAAAAAATAGAAAAAGATTTAAAAATGTTTTCCATCCCATTAATCCTTTTCAGAGCACCAAAAATGCATAAAGTTTGGAAACCACAGAGCAGAAAGAACAGTTGCAAGTGTGGACTTTCTGGGGCTTCCCTGGTGCTTCCTGACTGGTTAATACGGTTACCTGCTGTGTCGTTGGTGGTGAACGTAAAGTCAGTATGAACTCAAGCCCTCCACATCCTCTTTTGTAGTTGTCAATGGGGCTGAAGCTGCCAAGAGGATTGCAGCACAGCTTGTGCCAGGGAGCATTCCCTACTAGAGATGACTCTCACCACAGGCTGTTTTCAGTGTTCAAACGCAGCTTTGCTCCGATCCAGGGTATTAAAACAACACACAGATTGTGAAGCCTTTGGGGGACACTGAGGAAGCTGTATGGCAAGAGCAAAGGGTGCCAGATTATAGGATGCATTGGTAGGAGAGAGCTGGATGAAGGATAACTGGTAGGGAAGTAGATGTAATGTGTGGGGAGCCATTTCTCATTCATAACAACTACTTGCAATTCACTGCATTTAACAACGCAAGAGAAGGAGGAAGGAAAAAGAAGTGTTTGTTAGTAATTTTGTAACTGTAGTTTGAATTTTCCTTCTTGGAAAACTGGTTTTGAAAAATTAAAATTAAGCCTTAAAATGGCATTATTTGGTAAGCAGATGACACATGCTCCAGAGCTTTTGATCTCAAAGCAGCCTGCACGTTACATTGCAGTTACACAAAGCTACCTCAAAACCAATGGAATATTAGTTTCGTGGGACCTAAATATGCATGCTACACTTTCAAAGGCTGCGGAGGAACCATGTTCAGCCCCAATTCTCTTCAGGCTTTAGGGGAAATGGGTTTTCTTCCCTCTCACTAAATGTAAGGCTATGAAAGATTTTCAAGGGTAGGAGAGCTGAAATACAGACTGATCTCTTTCTGGTACCGTGTTCAGTTCATGTCTTACTTGATAAGAGGGGGGTCTTCATCCACATTGAAAAGTGTGCAAATGAAGCAATCAGTCTATTTTTGTAACTATAAAGAAAAGTCATGTTGTGGGAAATCTCTTCTTACCTGAAATCGAACCTTCCTGTCATCAGCACAAGGGCTGCTCTCTTCATACAAGGTCTAGACAGGCAAGTAGACCAAGGTCTGATTAATAAAGGGCATAGGTAAGGTAGTGATTTATGGAGCACAGATGGTGTGTCTTTCATTAATGCAAGACTTTACCTTAAATAAGTAAAAATAACCTGCTGAATTTGCAATCAGTAGGTAGTTAGTAATATACTTCAGATTTTTTACAAAGGCCTATAGTGACATGTCAAGGGATAGTGATTGTCAACTGAAAAGGGGTAGATTTAGACTGGATGTAGGTAAAAAATTCAGTTGTGGATCCCTGGAAGTGTTCAAGGTCAGGTGGGATGGGGCTTTGAGCCTGATCCATAGTGGAGGGGGGTTGGAACTAGATGATCTTTAGAGTCCCATCTGACCCAAACTATTGTATTCTTCTATGATTGATATTCCTACTGTAAGATATATGCTGTGCTCTTAACAGAGATAATCTGTAGTATGAGCTGAAGCTTTTAGAGTTAGAGGTTACCTATCTAGTTCTAAAGAAAGTACAGCAAAAGTTGTAATTACATATATTAACTCCCAGTAAACTGCTGAATTAACTGATAATTGCTATACACGGTACAATAACTGTACTTGTAGACATCTTCTGCTGTTTCTGTTAATACCCTGAGATTTTCATAATCTTGCTATTTCTGTTTATATCATCAATTTCAAACACTTTAAAGCTATCTGCAAAACTAGTCTGTAATTTGGGTTTTTAGAGCAAAAGCCTACATTCTGTTCCCAGAAAAGGAGGATTTTACACTAGGAGTTTCCAGCTTAGAATCTTTCATCTCTGCTATGACTGTATTCTCAAATTTCTTATTATCTCCATGAAGCTTTTCTTGCATCAGCAGTCTCTTGATTTGCTCTTATTTCTCCACTGAAGATTTCTTTTTTTTAATTATAGTGTTTAAAAATGTCATTTAGATGCAAACGCCATGAAAGGCACTTCACAGAAATCAGCCAGACTTTCTTCTTAGCAGAGAGTGACTCTTCTTCAGATCAAAGATTTAGCTTGAGGAACTTGAAACTGATCTTTTAGCACAGTTGGCATGGTTAGTATTCTTAAAAAGAAATATCAGCAGTTGATTAGATTTACTCAGCAATGCATCTGGGCATGTGCAAACACAAACTGTGAACCACTTCTGGAAAAATTCATTGTGAATTCTGAAAGTTAACTCATACGCTTAAGCCACCTTCTTTAAATTAAACAATGCTGTGTGCTAATAGACTGCATGCATACATCATTTGGTATTTAACTAGATTGCAGGGCTAAAACAACCAACAAACTTTTAAATATCTATAGAATTATATAGGAAAGGAGAATGTAGAGAGAATTTGTTTACTGCATAGTTTCTCTATAGTCTCATTTCTGAAGCACTGCTTAATTCCTTTGAGTATACCTGAGATAACTGCTGAAGATGCAATTATGTTGCTTCAGCAAATAAATACGATATGTCCTACTTTATGAAGAGAACTAAGAATGTCGCTTTTGCTGCCTGACACTGCAGACCAGGACAGCTGTAAAGCGTAAGACAAATGAGCAGCATAATTTATCAAGTGTGCTATTTTAATTAAGAATTAAATTTTGTCCCTATTTCATTCCATAACAGTGATCTTAGCTTGAGTAATTTTTGCCCTCACACTACACTAGCCCTATATCCCCCCATTGCTTCCCCTTTGTACCTCTCTCAGGTCTATCTGAACATGGGTTCATGGAGTTAGTATGGGGACCAGAGCAGGGAATTCCACAACTGATATAGATAGGCAGGAGGCACAGGAGGGTCAAAGAACAGCAGGAACAGAACAAGAAAAAAATGGATGGGCAGCTGATGTGATAAGTGGGATTTGCTGTTGCAAAAAATATTTGCAACCCTTGTGCATATTCTACTGCATCAGAAACAGTTTATTTTTTAAGAACTCCTCAATTTCATTGAGTTATTTGTTTTCCAGAATTATTTCAATTATTTGCATGTGTTGACTCTGATTAGGGGTTAGAGACATACCTGAAGCTTGGTAGTTACATAAACATGCAGTGTACGTATAAAATACACTTCAACAAATATTGGTGTGGAATATACAAAACGTATGAGGAATACATACACAAAACCCCCATATATATACACATACATATAGATACATATAAAATATTTATTTATATATATATAAAATAAATATAAGAAAAAAGTAATCCTTTCCAAAACAGAGGCTTTGTAAAAGAAAACCATAGAAGAAAACATTTGCATGGCTGATTGATAAATGATAACAATAAAAGAAGCATTGAAGCAGGGTAAGGAAAACAACTAAATGAAATTTGGCTTATGTGTTGTTTAGTAAACAGGGCCTAAAGAGTTTCCTAAGCAGGATTTACATATATTCCTTATAGAATAAGATGAAGAACTGTCCATAATAGAATTGTTAATGGAATTGAATGGACTAGACTAGAATAGAATCGGGTAGAATAGACATTGCTCTTCCTTTTTTTGGAGATTTTGCAAGAAATGGGTATAAGGAAGAATAATAATTTTCCAGGACTGCATGCCATTCACCCAAAAATCCTGAAGAGACACATATATGAAACTGATGAACTGCTACCTAATGTGTACAATTTGATCCTTGAATCAAAGCACCTGTCTGTCAATGAAAGAATATACCAGCTGCCTATCTGCAGGTATTGCTTGGTAAATGAAGGAGGTACAATAAAAACCCATTTCTTTCCAGTCTTCTATAAGTTAAAAAAAAAAGGTTCTGAAGTACAAAACTATCTCTCTCTTTAAACTGCAAAGTTATCAGAAGTCAGAATTTGATGGACTGGGCAAAAAAGAATCTTTTTCCTTTCAATACAGTATTCTAAGCAAATGTATTTTGGAAAGATAAAGCAAGCAAAACAGTCTGCATTCTTACATTTTTTACCTAAATTGAGGGATTTAAAACTAATTAGTAACATTAATGTGAAAGAATATGGTCTTGAGTTATTAACACTGGAGCAGCCTGAATTGTGAAAGAGGAAGGGGAGGGACTTACATTCATGACATAATCATCACCTGAACACATTTTCAGAAGTAAGGTGAAGAGCAGCTCTCATAAAATGATGCCATAAGACTTCTCCTTACTCTACTCAACCTAAGGAATATCACAGAGCTTGAAGGAAAAGAGATGCATGACACAGACGCTGTGTGTAAGTAATTTATTCAAGAAGATTATTCAAGGAAAACATTATGTATATACAAAGACTTATATTTCTTGATATAGTTATATATATATAGTTATACAAAATACATTGATACATATTTGTGCAGAAGGTTCCTAATGAATCTCCACAACGTATCTGTAGAAAGACAGCAATTTTTATGGATAACTCCAGGATATGCATTACACTTATCAGCCATCAAACAAAAAGCAAAGCAATGAACAAAACTTTCAGCAGTCTAAATTCATCTGAATATGAAAAACACACTTAGGTTGTATCTTCTTATATGATAATAATTCTATGATTCTATAATAATAAATGGTGGGGGTTTTTAATTAAGAAAAAAAAAAGCCAAACAACACTCTATACATTGGAAGTTATAAATGCATGTAAAATATTGGGTTAGTTTCTTGTCTGCACTCCATTCCAAAATTTTCAAAATTATCTTTGGAGTTACTGCTCCACAGAATGAAGCTTCACCATGATCAATGTCCTGGCAGTATTTTTTCTCTCCTTTTTCTTTTTAATCTATAAAACACCAAAAGGCTGCAAGAACCCAAGAATCTTGGTAAATAACCAGTAAAAATTAAATGAATGGTGTTGCTATTTGTGCTCACAATTAAGACGGAAGGTAGGATATCTATCTTAAACTCTGACTGGATCCACAGTATGTAACTGATGTGGCACAGCTCCATAGTCATTATTAACGAGTGGAAATGCTAAGATCTGTGTGCAAAGATGTGATTAGATATGAAGAACATAGCTCCTCTAAATAAATGGATTTGTTCATTCACTTCTATTCCATGTGGAAGTCCCTGTCTGTGGATGAGAAACAGTGGCATCAGCATCCCACAGATCATATGGCCTCCCTCTGACCATCTCTCAAAGACCATGTGGATCGCAGAACGATGTTACCTTTACCATGCTTCTTCTTTGCCTCTTTAGATTCACTATTTTTAGGGATGAGGTATTTGAACTTCAGGACTGAAAATGGTCCAAATTAAGTATCCAAAAGCAGGTAGTCTTGTAGGAAAAATTAATCCCATTCAGTTCAGAAAGAAAAGAAAATGCTGAAAGTATAGTCTGAGGAATGGAGGTACACATTTTTGGCCTACAATGGTGTGTTCATGGCTCACGTTATAGGAGATCTTTGGGTCAAAGCATAAATATGCATCCCTTTTCAAACTCACCAGTCATGCTGCCACAAAGCATAAATATTCACTGCCATCTCTCTCAGCAATTAGAAAGGAATCTGTCTTAGCCCGAGTGTCTGAAATCACCAAACTCCTTGTCAGACAGGCAGATTCCATTCCCTCCATGCAAACTTCAGGGAGGCACACTTAATCCTTGAATTGGAAATAAGTGCACCACTGATCGTAGTAATAAACTTATTTCTCAGTTCACTTACTTCTGCGCCTGCCTGAGCTAACTGGGCTGAAGGATTTTTGCCAAACAAGGTTTGAACCTTCTTCATGCAGGTCAAGTTTAAAAAAAAAAAAAAAAAAAAAAAAAAAAACCCAAAAAAAAAAATTTTAAGAAGCTTGCACTGACATTCTTCATTATGCTAATAAGCAGTTTGGTCCCTTTTGCTATGAGTTAGCAATTTCCCCAGGTGAGTAGTGGAGAATAAGAGTAGCCTGCTATCCTGGGTAGGTAGTAATCCAGTGGAAGTTATTCTGGACTTTACAGAACCCTTATCTGACCCTTGAACAAAGCCTACTTTTTTACTCTTCAGCTCCCCAGTGTTGCAGGCCTTTTCTTATAATCAAGAAAGTGGAAGAGATGCTGTTTTTTAAAATCAAAGTAAGAATGCATCTATTTTAAGGGGCAAGTCTTAAGCTACTCTTTCCTCATTTCTCACTTGCTGCTTAAGTTGTACTTCTATTCAGCTAATCTCTGGTTTCCTTTGCACTTAAGTTCTGCATACATGATTTACTGTTCCTGGCCATCTCACCAAAACCTGTGACACGGTCCTTGTAGGACTGAGATCTCTTGACAAAGAAACTAGGACTTAGCTGCCACAATGTAATGCATGAATTGCAGCTCTGATATGCTAAGCATCCACAGTTCCTACCTAGGACCTATACTTAGTTTTATTTGAAAGGCATTGCATGGGACTGGCATGTGCCTCTATCCTATACAGATATTGCCACAGCACACATACAGACCTGTGAACTAAAATGTGTATATTCTGTTGCAGTCTGCTATAGGCTGTTCCTCAGATAACTATATGCAAATGAAAGAAGGAAAGAAAAGGGAAGGGAAGGGAAGAGGAAAAAAAAGAAAGAAAAGAAACAGGAGAGGGAAGGAAAGGGAAAGGGAAAGGGAAAATATGTCTGTACTTTGGCTCTTTTGTGCCTTGCGAAATATGATAAAATGAATCATTTAACATTTATTATGCACTCAGAGGCCAGACATCGAAAAAATGAAAAATTTTCTTGCTGGAGGCGTGTTCAAATAGTACACAATTTAAGACATCAGGAACAAGTGGTACAAGCATAAAGCAAAATATTGAATAACTTTTTATTGTTCATTTGGTGCCCTGACTAAGGCAGGAATCAAATTGAAAAAGCTATGATTTCCTTTATTTTACAAATGCTAAAGAGTGTATATACATTAAATGGTCAAATTAAAGCTACAAAGATAACTATTCTGATGTTTCTTAACTCCGGAAAGGTTTGACTTTCCTGGTTTTTTTTTTTTTTGCTAACATTTTTATTTGCTTATGTGCCATTGTCTGTCCCTGCTACAAGTGCCTTTTGGAATACATTTTAAAACACTGATGTTTTAGATTGATATGACTGTTCTTACTGTGAGTTGCATTTGATTGTTTGTAACAACAATAATAATAAACAGTAAAACATGAACGTTAACACATTAGCCATGGTAATAATTCAAAGTATCTGTGGAGAATCAAGATGAACCTAAAACTATCCATAACCATCTGACAGTCAAAGATTTAGTTTCCATAGTTTTCTTCTATAGTCAGTGTAGAGAATCAAGTTCATGATGGGATAAATAGTTATAACAAAGTCAGTTCTATAAGTGCTAATTTTTACACACAAACTTTATGATTCTAAATGCTAATGTTTACATTAAAAAGTAGCACAAGTGAATACATAAAATTTATGGTCGCTCAATGAGGAAAAGTTCGTATCTGTGTATGTGTACACTCATGCTGCTCATCTTAATCTTCCTTTTGATTTTTGTGGGGGAAAAAGTTATATTTTGTGGGGGAAAAGATCATATTTTGTTGGATCAGATTTGGAAGAGAAAGTCAGCTTTTACCTTTTAAAACAATGTTAGTTCTGGAGATGCTTTGAAGTATTTAAAGTGATAATTTTATCACTTCGTAGCAAGATTTCTGGTATGTCATTAATGCTTTCAATATACAGAAGAAAAGTCAAAGTCACTCTTTCTAAAGCAAAGCTTAATGAAAAGCTTAAATATATACATAATGGTTTTTAGCTACTCCTGGTAACTTGGGGACATTTTACAGAAGACATCACTTTATATCAAATGTAATCCATGACCTCTGAGCATCATTAGTTAACAAGTCAGCATGGGGCAAGAAAAGACAAAGAACATCCTGGAAGTGTTCAAGGCCACACTGGATGGTGCTTTGAGCAACTTGGTCTAGTGGAAGGTGTCCCTGCCTATGGCAGGGGCTTGGAACTGGATGGTCTATAAGGTCCCTTCCAACCAAATCCATTCTCCAATTCTATGATTCTATGAAACTAATGAGGATTTAAAATACTTTTCTTAATGCAATTATTTGCTACCTTAAATTGTATAGCACAGTGGAACCTCAGCTGCAAATTCAGGTCCCTCTTATCTCCAATACAGATGGTTTACTGCATATTTATATTCTTTTTCTTGCAGCTTTGAACAGTGTGTGGAATGGGACAGGCTGTCAGGGAACAACAAGGGATGGGGAAGTGATACTTTGCCAGCAGGGCAGTGGCCTCACTGGCCAATGTCAGACTCTGAGCTAGGTTAACAATGCAGGCTGGGGATGACAGCCAGACTCAGACCAGAATCCAGAACATTAGGTAAGTCCTTTGCAATGAGGCAAGTCCAATGGGAAGTTGAGCCTGTGGACCAGTAAGTTCAAGGAAGATTTGCAGTATAGCACAGGATCAGGCAAGGGTCTGAACTTAAATGCATCTCTGAAGCAAAGGGCAAAAGGACCCCTTTCTTGAACAAGTCAGCAACGTTACACAGCTGCACCATATCAGAGCTGACCTCCAACACCAACAAAAACCATGTGGCAGGGAAGAAGGTTCAGGTCCCTGAAACAGACCTTACTACATAGGACATTGGGATCTGTTATGCCTAGAACAGCCACATGACACATTAAAAGCTCTGCAAAGTAGCTGTGCATACCATGTGAGCACAGAACAGCCCTCAGCTGGGAAGGGTTAAATCCTGATTTTTGTCCTCTGGCTGTAACTGTTTTTCTCACTCCAGCTGTGTTCAGCTGGTGAATCATCCTCAGTGCGAAAGGTGTAAGAAGCACACACAGGAATATGAACAGACATTATACAGCTGAATTGTCAAAAGACAGTCAAAAGTTCCTTCAGTCTCTGGGATTTCTGTGAAGCAGGAATCACAAGTCTCATATTTAATGCAGGAATTGAAATAGCTTTGAATTCCTTTTACACAACAGCCTTAGAACAAATATGTGACATTGAAGAAGTATGGTCTACAGTGAGGACCTATAAAAAGTTCCATATAACATCCATATAACATGCAGAGTTGGTAAGACTGTGAGGTAAGGCTAAAACAAAATCCCTCAACCCTCTATATCATCAATGAGCCCTTGAAGCATCTGGTTCTTTACCTGTTGTACTCGCAGTGGGCAGCAGTGTCCTGACTACACACACTTCAGAGACTCACTGAAAGTGAACAAATTTAGGCTGCTAAGTCATTTTGGTGCTTCTGAGATAGGAAGACATAACGAAGTGCATCTTTTGGAAAACAAAGAGGAACCACTGCATCATTGCTGATGGTTAGTATCTAATATGCATGACTACCTGTTCTTGTCCTGTGCATCCTGAGAAGTTTAAGGGGAGTATGTGTTTGAAAGAACAGTTATGTGCTGAACAAATCATAGAATCATAGAATAGTTAAAGTTGGAAAGGACCTCAAGATCATCTAGTTCCACCCCCCACTGCCATGGGCAGGAACACCTCACATTAAACCATGTCACTCAAAAGACATAGACATAACAGAAATTAAACCAAACCAGGTGCCCAAAATGCCTAGCATGGTCTGGTATTGATGGAATATTTATGGACAATTTTCTGTTTATGTCACTGTAGAGGCCCATAATTCATGTTAAGTCTGACAAAGTACTTTTCTAAGTTTTAAAAGACCTAAAGAATTTAACAATACTGTTTCCTTCCAAAAGAGACCTTGGGTCTCAGTCCAGTCTTGGTGAAAATCAATGAGTGCAGTTTTCTGTAATAGGAAATTGTTTTTATGATTGGAACACCCGTGTTTACTGCATTGTGTTTTCAGCAGTAGTACATACTTATTGTAGACTCTTGAAAGTCTAAAGTAATATAATCTTTTTTTATCAACAGACTAAGTTGCTAAAAAGTACTTTGAAAGCTGTGATACAACGTTTTGTCATAGGTGGTAATCATTTGGGAAGGGCTTGGTTATGCACATTGATTTTGCTGAAAATGTTTATCCTTTTATGGTTGCTTTCTTCTTGCCTGAAAGTCTGATAAACTTCTAAAAATCAACCTGTTTTCATGCACTCATACATAAATATTTTTAAATTGTTTTTATTACGTTATCATAGCATATATTTGTGTCTGCTTTGTTGGACAATGAGATCCATCTACGAGTGAACTGCTGTACTTTTGGTTTTAGAAAACGAGGATATTTTTAATTGATGACATGTCCCAGCCTACTTGGTTCCTACGTACATCTGGAAACATAGTTATTTGTGAATTATTCCAGTATTTAGAAAAAATCAAGATGGTGCAGCATTCTTGTAGTCTGCTGGTGGTTTCCTGATTTTGGAACAGAGGAGTAAGAAAAATAAGAGGCATTTGGCTTGTGTAGACCTCAATTATTCGTGCTTCCAGTTTCTTGAGTTGCACCTTGTGAGGTCAAGTATAATATGAACAGAATTAGAATGGCTTGGGTCTATTTTAGGAGCTGGTCTGGTCTGAGGATTCACACAAGGTAGAAATTACCATTCCTTTTA
>JBCJKH010034343.1:0-70816 GCA_039877255.1 Loriculus beryllinus
TCAAGCTGAAGTTAAAAAAGTTATCTGTGGTCTGTTGGGTAGGGCACTGCAACAGTAACCAAGAGAGCTTGTTCTCTTTGTAATTCTGAACTGTTGTGTGACATTGGGCATGTCACTGAATTTGTGTATATCTCAATATCCTTGTGTACAGAATGGAAGTTGTCATAGACACTTCTTTTACAAAGTCTTTGGAGCTCTGTGGATGAAAAATTCTATACCAGCTCTGAACTAAAATAATGTTGTTTATAAATGCTCACCAGCCATCAACAGCAAAACAAAACCAACTCTTGCTATTGCTTATTTTCTTAATGCCTTTAAAGTTGCTCCACTGCATGACTTTTAGAGTAAGGGGGACCAGGAAATAACAACATAATGGTGGCATTCTAGTTTAAAAAAAACCCAAACATACTACCATAGGGTCAGTGTGATAATGGGATAATCTTGCTAAGAAAAGATTTGCTGATGAGTCTATCAGATGAACACACCATCTGTATTTGATATCTCTGCTTATAGTAGTGCCATCTGAGTACCCTTCTGCTTGGTGGAGAAGCTCACATTCCGACTCTCATGCACATGTAATTCTGGAGGCTGCTTTTTATTTGGCTTCAAGTTGACGTTTGTTCCAACAGCTCGTACGTATTTAGAGACTAACTTCTAATGAAGCATTGAGAGGCTGTGCTGTATAGTTTTAAGTCTTCTGCTGGAAATTGCTCTACAGTCTCACATGTGGAGAAGGGATGTGTGCCAGTGTGGTAAAGCACTGCAAGAGCTTGAGTCACATAAGGTTTGAACTTTTGCTTCTTTAGTCCCATTAATTTGAACATGGGTATTATTTTAAAATGATATTGTCTTACAAATTGCTGCATTGGGTTTTCCACATCAAAAGCAATTTATATTGTTAGTTTTGATTTCAGAAGCCCAGTCAGATTTCACTAAATGGAAAGCCTTGCTTTGTGCGTAGCACCTTAATTTTCAACAGAACTTTTAACAGTGTAAGGCAGCTCCTGATGTGATTATATGGTCAGTTTGCTCCACATAAATGATAAGGTTTGAATTTTATGATAACAATAAAAAAAAATCCATAACAACCCCCTTACCAAAACAGCAGTAACCCCCCTTTCCCTCCCAAAACCCCAAAGAAACAGCAAACAATAAACCAACTCGCCCCGCACCCCGCAAACCCCTAAGCCAGAACTGAAAACCACAAGAGTCCTTTTTAGGAGTAAGGTATTTTTAAAGCAGCCTAAATGTACTTTAAGTTTTGTGCAGTAGTGTTAATAACATACTCATAAAAAATCATTACACAATGAGAAGAATATAAAAAATGAATGTGTGATTTACTTTAGCTTGAGTTGAGGAATGGATTAGTGAAAGAAAAAAACACTTTTTTGATGCATAAAAAGTAGTGTGTATTTAATGTTCTGATTCCTATACTCTAGAAGATGTTGTCCTAAAAATCCAAGGTTACTTTGGGCATGACTGTCACCATCAGTGAAGAAATCCATGGGTTTAGGGGTTAAGAATTAAGGAAGACAGAACTCTTTAATACTGACATAGCTGTTGACTCTGTACCTGAAGAAACCAGATTAAGAGCTGCAAATTGTATTAGCTGTAAGCTTTCTGCAGCATTGCAGCCTCAGTTATTGATTACATTTGATTGTCAGGGCATCTCAAACATAGAATTAAAATAGTTCTAATAAGCCAATTAACTCCTGTGGCACTTCAAACCAACACTTTTGCACAAAAGGGAGTCATTGTAGGAACTCACATGGCAGAGAGCGTGAAGCAAGTTTAAATGATTCAGGCAGAGCACTGCACAGCTTTTCTACAGATATTCACTGAATCAGAATTTGGTGGTTTAAGCAAAAGAGCCTGTTTGTGTAATCTCATTTTATATTTGCAGTGTTGAGACATGAACATCTGAAAGTGGTTTTGGGGTGGGGTGTTTTCTTTTTATTTGTTTGAGATTTTTTTTGTGTTGTGGGTTTTTTTTTTTTTTCAAATGTCACGGAGTAAACACTTTTTCATGGAAACAGTGGGTAGATTGAACAGGTACTTGATCTTCTATTTGCATGCTGGTTCTGCTTTTTCATTATGAAACAAAAAATTATGTGCACATATGTATGTAAAACTTGTATGTGGGAAAAGCTTTCAAATAGCAATGTTTGTAGAACAGGTACAACTCTGCAAGCTATAGCTATACATACACCTCAGAGGTGTGTATCAGTTCCTAATATGCAAGCAAACTGACAGATGACTTTTAAAGGCTTACTACAAAGTTCCTCTTGAGTGGGTAAATACCTTTCTTTAATCAGGATGGTAGTGGTATTTACTGACCCTGAAAATTCCAGGGAGTGGGAAGACTTTTCATCATAAATGGTTGTAGTGGTCTGCACATATGCAAAGCCCTCACAGACTTGTCAAGAGACTGAGACTAAGGATTCTTCTTCACACACTTGTAAGTAACTTGAAATGTTTTTATATACAGCATAAAAGCAATTACATTGATTTTGATAGGAGTTGATAGAAGTAGATACAAATAAGAACACAAATATGTTTCTTTTGGGAGAAACAAATGAGAAAAAATTCAAATTGTAGCTGAGACATGGTTTCTTTCTGAAGTTGTCTTGCTTCAAGAGTGCATTTCTTGTCCTACTTTGGTCACTCAGGCTGTATGGTGTGGTGTTTCGTTTGGTTTTCATTTAGTTTGGTTTGTGTCTGGTTTGCTGCGGGGTGTGTGTGTTTGTTGTTGCTGTTTCAGTGCCAAATACTTGACTTGCATTAAATGCTTCAGACTGCAGTTTCGTATAGTTTGCTTGCTGGAATGTGATTTCTAGATGATCATTTATCACACAAGAAGTCCCCACACGTAAATCCATGAAAAGCGGTAGAAGTTCTGACAGTGAAGTACTGTCTGTCTTTCTGTGATGCTTATGTGAAATCATCTGGCAAAACAGATACTGAAGAAATAATGTATTTTTTTTTGTGTGCTTTCTCAAATGATAAATGTTCTTGTCTCTCTGGAGAGTTTCTTAGTGAATGCTGATTTTTGCAAGCAGAAAGAGTCAGCATTCCAAGTATTTACTTTTTATTATAACTCAGCAAATCAGAAGTTGTGTCTGCTTCATCTTCTAAACAATTGGAAATCCACTTACGGAAAAAGAAGTCCATCTCTGGCTCTTCCATACACTTTTGTTATGCAAGTCAGTTATTTATAGCAAAGCTTAAGGCTGTTTCCTCTTCTTTTATTTAATAACAGTTGAAACGTATTAATGGGTATGTTACACATGTGGAAAATTTTTCAGCATTTTTATTGGAAGAAAATTATAGAATATTGGAAGAAAAAAAACACCTCCAAGCCCATCTTTTTTTACAGTGGAAGGAAATGGTTATTTAGGGCACTTTTAGAAGAGCCATCCAGAGTAGCAGTGCTACCAAGTTAGTTTGCAGGTCTGGAATATCAAGGACATCCTGGCCTGGAATCTATTTTTTTTCCCCACTGTCTTTGAAAGCATTTAGCTTTATTAGAACTGTGGTGTGACAGTGTTGTTTTCTCAAGATCACCTTAAAATAAATAATTTCATTTAAAAACTATTTCTAATTTATTTCTTTGCTGTTTTAGCTAACTTATTTAAATTAAAACCACTTAATATGTAAAAGTCTAGTAGTAGGAAAATGATGACAGCCTGTAGGTCAGACAGCCTTTGGAGTGAAAGGAAGGTAATCCATTATTAATGACATCTTTTATTGTAGTTTTTTTTGTGGTTTTGTTTTTTCACTACCTCCTGTGATTCAGGTCTCTTGTATTGATATAAAATAAGCCGCTTCCTACATTGAATCTAAATTCCTTGTCTTATGCGCATTGAGTACTAAGAGGAAGTGCATAGACATGCACAGGTTAAACTGGTGCTTCTTTCCTCTAGACAGAATCACTTGAGCATAAGGATACTAAAAACAGCTGGTGTTTTTCCAACCACATAATTTCTTCTGTTTTAGAATCTTCCACTGATTGATGAAAAAAGAAGTATTTTTATGGCAATGAAATATTGAATGTAAAATGCATATTATTATGTAAACCTCTTATTACGTAAACCTTTTAGGTGCCAAGGTCTTGCAGCTCAAGTAAATGCTCCTAGTTTGTTGTGAATGTTCTTAAACGTTTCCAGCAATTGACTTTGCACCATGAAAGATGTCTGGTTTTTTTCAAGTAGAACCTAAATAATATCTTCTGTTTCCTCTGATTTTATTTTTTTATTTCTATGTTGGAACTTTGGCATTTAAATTACGAAAAAATGAAGTTATTCACTATGTACTAGCATACTTATAAATCATCAGTTAATAAATCTTCTAGTTTATTTCGAGTTATTAATTTTCAACACATTAGTGTCATGGTTTAAGGCCAGTGTTACTCAAAATTGAGGAGTGTAGCTTTTTAATATGTCCTCATGATAGCCTAGTAGACTATATGGTGTGATTCTCTGTGCCTAGAATATTTGTTCACTTCAACTGTTCCATTAAGCTCTCAAACAAATGTGGCAAATAATCCCCTGGTCTTCTTCATTTGATGGCAAAACTTGAATTGATAAATCTCATGACCTGAAAACAGTCTCTTCAAGTAACATGTTTTAGAATACTTTCTGAGAACTCAGAGGTCAGGTCTGAAGAAAACCCCTTGTATCAGAACTTGATATATTGAGTGTCATAGGTGCAGCTTGAAATAAGTTGTTCAAATTTGTACCTGATCTATTGACATGATAAATACAATAGTTGTTCATGGCAGTGTATTCTGTTTCATTTGCTTTCTATTCTCTAAAGCTTCAAATCCCATGGGCCGTTGACATCATTAACTGGGGATGTTTTTAATTAACTGTTAATTTACTATGTCTTATCACAGTTATTATTTGTTACAAAAACATTTAGTTCTCTTGTTTACTGTGTTCTTAAATTTTCTCCAGTAACTAAGAGAAAAATAATATTCTATTTTAAAAAAAATCACTGCACTATCCTAAATTGATTATGTCAGAGTGGAGAGTAGTGAATTTACTAGTGGCTTAAATGGACTTGGAGAGTTGCAATCAGAGCTCCTGCTTATGTCTCCAGGGAGTGAAATGTCGATGGTCTGCTTGGCGTATCTTACCTTGGTTAGGTTACTGTAAAAGTCTGACTGAAGCCTCATAAAGTGAAATAGTATGGAAAAATGAAATTACTACTGAAATTACAGAATGTAAAAAAAAATCAGTGTCCTCAATATTTACTGTTGATTTGTGTTTTTTAATAGTTTTAATTAAATTAATAATCTAAATTAAATTGGCTGCAAATGATTTTTTTTTACCAAATATTATTTGCTTACAAAAATATTCACACAACTTTTTGCAGAGAAGTGTAAAGTGTAAAGCAAGTCCAGTGTGTCCCTTTACCCTGAAAATTAGTTTTGTCAGAAGGAATGAGTACAACATGCACAGGCATTCAGTAGAGTCTTCTGTCACCGGCTAGGACATGACTGGTCCTGACTTATTCACTGTTTTGATCATTTAAGTGTTCATCCAGGTGATTTGAGCCCCTGGTTTTGTGCCCTTTATTCTTCCTTCTCTCTCTGGAGTTATATAAGTTTTGGAGATGATTATTATTCTACGGGCAAATTCTAATGATAAACCTTTCTAGTGATACCAGCTCATTTTATTGACTCAAGTATTGTGCTGTGAGATGCCCTTAGAGTCTGCTTTAGAGGTCTGGAAGACATTTTCTGTACACAGGACTAGAGCTGGTAGAAGCCAGGCATGCTTTCGATCTTCCTCACAGTAATATGGAGGTACAATTATGTGAATAGGTTAAGGACTTGGTAATGGGAAATAACTGATTCATCACAACCATACTTGTTTTAGATAGTGGTAAGCAGCAACTAGTCTGAAAGCCATCACTTCTTAGAGCATTGTAGTAGAGGAATGACATGGGAAATAGCAATGTTCTCTGTATTAAATGCCTTTTTTATTATATTCTTACAAGCTTCATTTATAAGCACTGGTTAAACAGAAAAACACGAGGAAAAAAAGGTTAATATGCAGAAAAAAAAGGATAAAAATTGTTTTGAATATATTTTGAATATATTTTCAGTGCTTAGTCAGAGAGTTATTCGTGCTGCGAAAAGCGCCCATAAGGTAATGCTCATACATATCATGTAAAGGATACTTTTCTGCTTGCATTTGGATGAAGACCCATGTTTATGGTTTATTTGGGGTGTTCTTTGCATGGAAAGTTAAGAATGTCTGGATAAGCTTGTAGTGTGTACATATTTATAAGGCTCATGAAATAGACATTTACACGAAGTTCAGTTGAGGAGGATACTAGGTTGCTAAGGTACAGTGGATTGCCAAGGATATCACTGTTTTAATTTTTTTTTTGATGGAATATCAGGATTTTTTACTTTTTTTTTAATTCCTTCTGTTCAGTTGTGAGGAGGGGAAATTTAAACATTGTGAAGGGGAATTATTGTTTTCCCACAGTGCACGGGGTAAATATTTCTATTACATTTTCTTAATGGAATTCTGGTTCTAACCCAGTTGTTCTATCCCTCTGACAGTGTCTTGGTGCAAACCTGCTTTCTGTCACAGAAATAAACATCAACTAAATTCAGAATCTCAGCAAAAGTGTAATATGAAACTAATAATTAGTTGTAAAAATTTCAGCTAGTTCACTGCGAATAACTTTTCCCTAACTCTTCGTTTTGTTTTGTTTTTCTTCTTTTCTAGAAATACAAAGAATATGAGAAGGATGTTGCAATAGAAGAAATTGATGGTCTTCAGCTTGTGAAAAAGTTAGCAAAGAATATGGAAGAAATGTTTCATAAAAAGTCTGAAGCTGTCCGGGTAAGCTGCAGATCAATCTGGTATTTCGTTCTATGATGTAAAACTAAGTATATAAAAATTCAGGCTCTGCTCTGAAAGCTGTACTAGCAATTGAAGGTGTTAAATTGGAAATGCTAAAGCATTCAGAAATATTTTAGGATCAGTGTTCAAGAGAATAGGTATATTCTCTTGAATTTATCAATAGATAAATGCAAAAGTGTAACTAGGCTTGGACTCCTGGTTTTCCGTATGAGTTTGTAAGCTATCATTTATGTTCAGTAAAATATAACTATGTATAGTTTTGCGTTAAAATATTAAATTTCAAAATATCAAACCAAAGCAGACTTAATTTCACTGCTCACTATTACGAAAATTCTATTGCAAAGAATCTTCAGAGTTCAATAACTGCCGTTTAGCTCAAATCTAGAAAGGTAGACCTCACTTGCAGGTACCTCAAATAGGACTAAATCAAAAAATCCTCTAATTCTGGTAAGTACTACATAGCTCTAAGGGCAACTATTAATCATTAAGTAAGTACATCTGTAGCTTTTGCTTGGGTGTTTTTTCGGTTCTTTATTCTGATCTGTCTTTTGTAGTAGCTTTGGTGTCCTACAAGGTTAGACTTATCAATTAAAAAAAACAAAACAAACCCCCAAAAAACCCAAAAAATCAACAAAAAAACAACAAAAAAACCCCCCAACAAAACAAAAAAAAACAAAGAAGAAAAAATTTGTTCTTTCTTTTACTATATTGAACAGGAGTTCATTGTAATACACATGTCCTAAAGAATAACAGCTCCTCCTGTTATAATTTGCATTGCTCTTTGCGAGAAATTTAGGTGGCTGTGCTGTTGCATTTCCTGTAGCATTGAACTAACAGGACATTAGGGTGTTGCCATTTACCAACAGCCATCTCTTTTTCAGACAGATTTCCCTGCTCAGTTTCGTTGAAGGTCTTTGTCTCAACTACTGAGATGAAGGCATCACCCGAAGGCGGGGATTCCATTTGTGTAACTGTAGATACTATTTTGCCTTCAGTCTTTTGTTATTTGTTATGGTGTAAAAGAGAGGAAGGAGTTTGGCTGCGTTTTAGAGGTTGAATTTTCTGTGCTGGCAGTGAAGTGAAACATATTTCAGCTTGTAAACTGAGCACACTTGGCAGGGAAGCAGAGAAAGACAATAAACATGGAACCCCGCAATGCTATTTTTACAGTCTGTTTTTCAGAGAAAAAACTGCGCTATAAGATGTGTGCCACAGCTTCCAGAAGCCTGCAAAATATTGACTTGGGGGCAAGGGTGGTGTTTTCCTTGTTCCTTAGCAGAGTAAAATGCTGCCCTGAGATCAGAACAATGTGGAAAAAGACATTCTCAGAGCAGCACTCACCAGCAAGCTGCGTATTTGCTGTCAGAGGAGCTGTGTTCCATCAGTGTGAATTGGTGTTAGAAAAGAGCAGTTTGTCTCTCGATTAGAACTTTGTAATAGATGTGGGTTTTTTTAATATTTGTGTTTAGAGCTGCTTTGGCCTCTTCACGTAGACGGTGTTTTTGTCTAAGAAAGAAGAATATATAGGCCACTATGGTCTGAGTGAAAATGAGCCTAACTTCTGTGAAGTTAGACTGTGCGTGGAAGGGTTTTAGTGCCAGAAAATGTGACAAATACAGAGTCTTCTTTGGAAGGTTTCCATCTTTGGAAAGGAAACTAGAAGCTTGGTTTGGACAAGAATCACTTCCTTGAAAACGTCGTCTGTTTGGAGTACCTTCCAGTAAAGCTATTTTCATAATTACATAATGTGGTCCATCTTGGTTGCTGGAGATGTAGTGAATGACCTTTTTTGTTCCGGTAGTAGGTACTGCTTAGCATTTCATGTCCTGATAGGTACAAAATCCTTTGGTACAGTGTAGGTTGTGCATGGATTCCATCTTTGGTGTTTTATAGATAATTTTCTCCTTATATCTGGGGAGGTGAGATAGGAATTCAAGTTCCTATGGACCTATGACCTCAGCTCCATGCTGGGACAAAGTAATAATCTATCACCTTGGCTCCAAAATAAAAGAATTTTGACATAAGCTTTTGTTGGAAACTTGTATGAAGAGTACTGAAACCTAGAATTCAAAGTAGCATTTTATATACACTGGCAGAAATTTTAGGATAAGTACTAAATGAAGAGTACCTTGCAAAATGTCTCTCAGCTCTAGAAATAACAGGGTGACCTTTGTGAGGGTTCAAATCCAGGTGCTCAGAAAACATGTTCCAATATTACCCATTGAGTTATCTTAAAGCAGACATCAAAATCCATGGTTTAATTTAAAGTACTTTTTAGATAAAACATTTTAATCAACATACTTCAGGTTCTAGCATATACAGCAATCTGTGGCAATTATTGAGAGAGATGCAGTGTATAAAATATTTAATTTGCATGAAAGGCCGAGAAGAAAGACCTGAAAATTTAGAAATAGGGCGGCTTGAAAAGACATTCAGTTTTTTTGTTTTGCTTTCTGCTTTCAAACACATTAACTTGTTCGAAGCTACTAATCACATTTGAACTCTCTTCTCCCTCCTCCCACTTTATATTCTGGTTGAATTTTTATCTTTCTGTCTCATCGCTTTTCACAGTGATTAGTTGGTTCAGTGTGATTTTTATCATATTCATCCACTGTTTGAATTACCCTTCACTATGCAATTATCCTATCACAGACTGTCCTATTTTTGTGCTGTCAGATACATAAAATAAATGGAAAATTGAAAGTGCTAAACCAATTATATAACCTTTTGTCATCTACTTACTGATGGAAACCCTTGCAAGCAACTTCCCTCTCCCCCTTTCCCTCCCCCCCCAGTGCCTGCTGTTTACCTTAGATTTATTTCAGTTCATGATATTTTGGTTAACTCATTCCTTTCTAATACTGCTGTTCTTGATCAATTTTCAGAGACAACTTCAGGTTTCATTTTGAAATATTTGTGACATTAAGTTAAAACCACCAAAGAGTGGGTTTGATCTGATGTTGCTGAGACAAATGTAGATGTATCTATTTAAGACGATAACAATCCAATTGGGAAATATCTCACTGCCCATAAGATGACATAAGTGGAAATCTTTCCTGACTTGTTCAGCAGTGAATTTAATTTTACAGCCAAACCCAAATAATTCCTTTGAGTCTCGCATAGTTCGCTGTTACTTGTGGTATTGCTTCACTTGCTTGTCTTGGACTTTCAGTGGTTTGACTCATAGGAATGTGCTTGATCAGTCTAAGTTTAAAGTTCTTTGTGATTTTTGTTTTATTTTTTTAGAAGCTTTAAAAGGCTTAGTGATTCCACTTATTCGAAACTAAAGAGGAATGGAGCATGATGCCATAATGCTCAGAAAAAAGACTGCTGCAACAAGCTTAATAGTGAAAAAAAGGAATCAAAACTTCATTTGGTGCTTTTACTTTTCTGAATTAATGGTGTAGTAGGAAAAAATCAAAGGAAGACTGAGGGAAGTGAAAAAGAGCAAAAGGAAAATAAGTTACTAGGGAATATTCAAAAGGCTATTATTAAAACTTTAGCTATGCAGTTGAATTTCTACTTTTATTAGTGTTTCTTTGCAAGTAAAGTGTATCCTTTAAAAATGATTGTTGATTTACTTGTAAGATGGCAAATTGAGTGTTAAGGATTATTTTTCATTAAGGCAACTACCCTTGCTGCAGTGGAAAATGCAAATAAGAGATTTCTTTTTATTAACTTTTCCTGCTGTAGCTGCCTGGTGTTCATTGTGAAGCTGATTCTCATTATAACTGTACTGTGAAAAGTAATTGCTGTTGTACAGTAATTCAATTTCAGTGCATTCATGCATCAGTAAGCCAGTGGGGTTTATCTGGGGAAACCGTGGACTTCAAAGCTTTTTATCATGAAATTCCACATGCAGACAAACATTCTTCCAAGGAGTAGAATATCAGCATTTGCATTTAACGGACATTTGCAATGAAGAAAAATGGGTATTTTTTTTTTCCACCAATGATTTTTACGCTAGTCTTTCAACTGTCTTCAGATACTATTAAGGTGGTATTGTTTATGCACGGTTGAATTGTAATGTATGCGTTTGCAATGTTTGTGCTTATTCATATACATATCTGGTTAGCACATTTTAGTATGTGGGTGTATATTTGTGTGGATACATACCTTTACACACACATATTTTGAGGCTTATGTATAATATCAACAGATAGAACTTACTATTGATTTTTTGCATATATATGTACATATACATGTAAGCAAATTATTAAACTACGTGTACTGCATCCACATATTTCCAAGCAATGCTGATAAATTGCTGTCCTTATCAATAAGTTAATTTTTATTAGAAATGAAGGGATATGTTGGTGAGTGCAAAATGAACTTGGTTGGATGAACATGGAGATCATGGCAAGTAATTCAAAGAGGGCAAGGTCCTGGAGTTTCTTTCTTTATAGAAGTATTTTGCAGTGCTCTGAATAGACTTATTTATGAAAGCTTAGTAAAGAATTTATAGTGACTACTGTAGTCAGTGAGTGTAGCTTTTATTTACAAACCACCCACATGTACTTTACTGCTTTCTTGAGTGTATTTGGAATTTAACTGGTTTTTGGTGTGCAACTTAATTGTTACTTTTTTCCCACTTTATCATACACGTTGGTGCAGAAGGTAGGTTTGTTTTCTGGTTGGTTAAGTGTGGCATTTAGAATGGGACTTTGAAACCAGATATTTAACTTGTCTGATTTACCCACTGTTAAAAACCTTTTCATTCCAGAAGTTATTTCAGTCATTCACTTTAGGATTGCTGCTTCTGCTTGATGTCAGTGAACTCATTATAAGACTGTAATCACAGAAAACAAACTAAATAAAACTCAGGTTTTGGAAAGGTGTCTTTATATCCCATGTTCTGTTTGATAAGGAAGATTATATGTAATCTTTTGGGGTCTTCTTTTTTTCTTAGGGTGGGTAATTTTTGTCGTGCTTTTCAGTTGAGAATATTGACTGTTTTCTTTCCCTATTGTCTTGTTTAAACCTATTGTCACTTTTGCCAGTGGTTAAGTCCCTGCAAGTGTCACCAGAATCAGGTACAAGAGTCTATAATCCTCCCTGAGGAAAAGCAGAGAAAACCCAGTCATAAGAAAGGACTGGAGAACACAGTGCAGTGAAAGGGCCCTATGGGTGATGTAAAAGGGACTTGAATAAATTATTGAAGGTTTATTTAATGGATGAAGGCTAAAGACAAAAAAGTATTATGATGTTATATGGAAAATGGGAACCTGATGTAGGATTAAAAACAAAACAGTCAATAAACCAAAAAAGGTGCCTTTCTGTTCGGTAGTCTTGGATCTATGCTCTTTATACAATTGAGCTGGTTTTTGGTTTTGTGTGTTGAATATCTATGACAAAGGCAGATATGGTTCTGAATATAGGGGAGTATATCTGTTCAATTAGATAAAATGACATTATTTACGCAGTTAAATTTAAAAGAAGTCTTGCTTGAATTAATACCTTGCATACATGTACATTTTGCACACAGATTGAAGGAGCATTTAACTCTAAGTGGAGGTATGAATCTGCAGGGTTAGCCAAGTAGGTTATTGAGCTCATCCTGAGTAACCATATTGCTGATGTCTAAACATTCATAGGACCTGCAAAGCTTTGTATCTTTTGTGCATTTTACAGCGCAGAAAACTTCCCAGCAGTATAATTATCTTACTTTTGTATCAAAGATAGAAATATACGAGATGTAATATACTACGAGACATTGCCAGTGTTTGTGGTCCATTGTGTATTGTTTCTTACAGCCAGGTGTCACTGATGCAGACATTATTATGCATAAGATGCTTGATATTCCTTCCACTATGGGATTTTAAAATAACAGCCACATGCATAATTTTTTTGCATTTTATTTCTCAATATATAGTCTCTGAATTAAGAACTGTTGGAAAGTCATCTGTAGTATACATTTCTGTATGCATGAGAATTTTTAAAACCTGTTACTTCAGGAAGCTGAGGTTGTCACCATGTCATTATACCAGTTAAGATCGTTTACTGGGGACAGAATATTTTTGCATGATGGGGTTCAGTATTTAGATTGTATTGTTTTGACTTGGAAGCTGAAAAATAATGCCTTTCCACAGTGACTAATGAAAAAATGAGCTGTGAGGAATATTCCATGTGCTTTTTGAGGTGATTTTTTTGGAGATTGCTTCAAATGTACACTGTCTTCTATATCCATTGTGTGTTTTTATTACACTGTATTTATATTCTGATTTTCTATTACTTTGATCAAGGCTAGATTGGGAATGGCATTGTTGAGAAGAGAAGCAAATAATCATTCGTATTTCATATTCATATAATAGAAGGTAGAAAGGTCTTAAAACATTACTTTGCCAAGCTCACTATTTCTAAATGTTGAATAAGAAGTTTTTAGCTATCTGCTCTGTTCCATTATTGAACTATTTTGCATCTGCATAATTAGAAGGAAGGCGAGTGGATATCAGCATGCACTTTTTAAAACTGAGCTGTTCAATTGGTGCTATTCTGATCTCCTTTTATATATATATATATTTAAATATAGTAAGATGGGTGGTTTTTATCAGCAAATGGAAATGAGGCAGAAACCCCCCCCCATTATATTTATAAAATTACTGGAGGAAAAAATTATAAATGCTTGTGAGTGGAAAGAAATCATGGTAAATCAACACCCAATGTCACTATAAATAGTTAAAAATAGTTCTCAATTGCAGAATAAAGACATAATGAACAAAGGAGAGATAGCTACATTTGTATTAATTACTGCCCTCAAACTAAAGGTTTTGAGCAGTATTTTTGTATTCACATTTTCTATTTTAACTGTAATTATTGCTAGTTACTTCTGCTATCGTTTGAATTTTGTTCATAGCTCTACTGGTATCCTTTGTATGTAAGTGATGTATTCCTGTTCTGAAAGCAGTAAAAGCTTTGTTTGCTTTTTGGGAAAATCAGACTACAGGAGGAAAATGCGAAGATGGTTAGCTTTCCACTGATGGCCAAAGGAGTATTCAGTAGCCTAACACCAAACCCTTATGGTCACAGTTTGAAGGGTATTTAGAGGCAAAGCAAATATTTTTCTTGTTTATTGCTGCTGGATTCAAGGGCTGCTTTTGTGTAGAAGTTAGAATCTTAAACAAATGAAGCATTAGCAAACTTACTCTAGGTTTGCTAGTATCAGTTAGATCACGTAAAGCTGCTTTGTTTTTCAGCTGAGTTTCACAAAAGTGTATATTTGTAAATGGATTCTGGAGGTGGGGGTGGAGAGTTCCTTTTATTGGAACACAGGTGGGCTTCTTTTAACCTTTATTACCATGACAGAGTTGCAATATGGGTGCTGAGATTGTCCTCAGGCACTATGATGGTGAGCAAAAGAAATGAAGGGATGAAGGTACAATCAGTTTATCTCATACCTGTATCATTTATGTAATGGCATTAGATAGGCTTAATGGAAGTTAGGGGGTTTGTCTGTAACCTCTCTGAATTGTAGCAGAGAGACAAAAAGCAGTGACTTCGTCTGACTCTGAAGTGCCCTAAAATCCAGGTTATCTGAGTCTAGAGAAAGCTATTCTTTAAACTGGTAGTGATGGGGTGGAAGAGGCAAAACCTGAAAAGTTCAGTTGCTTTTTCAGATATGTACTAAGTTTCTCAACGTTTCACTTCCACAGGAAGAAAACAAAACCAGCAAAACTTCCATGATGTATATACTTCTGCTCCTTAATAATTTATTTCTTAAAAGTTCAGGAATTCTTTCGTTGCAGTGACTTTAATTAAATCAAAAGAACTTTGTAAATTAACCCCCCCCCCCCCTTTTTTTTTCCCTTCTGCTCGCAGTGAGTTTTCTCTTTTTGATCTCTGAGGACTGATATGTATTAAAGAAAAAAATACGACCTTGCAAGCTACCTTTTTCCAGGAAGGAGCAGTTAGATCATGTTGATCATATTTAGGAGATTCAGGGGTATGTATTTGTCAAGATTTCCAGGGAGTTATGTGAATTATGTGGTCCATGAAATATCTAGGTACTACTGTTTCCTAAATGCACATTTCTGTGGCTCTTTAAATTTGGAGCTTTTATTGTCTTGGTACAGCTTGAAATCAGTATTTAAAAAAAATACAAAACAACTTGAACTATGCTTTGAGTTTTTGCCTGTATTTTAAACTCTGGCCTTTTTGTATGTGGTGAAAGAAAAAAAAGGTCCGTATACAGCCTAGCCAGTCTTGGGAAATTTAATGAATTTAGAAAAAAAGAAAAAAATACTCTTAAAGTGAGGAAAATAAATACTTGTAAAGAAGACATAAAAGGATTTGCTGCTGAAGACAATTACGATGGTTTCGTCTTCAGTGCTGAGAAAAGAAATTAAAATTATTCAAAGATAGCACACTTATCTGAAAATACAGGCACAGAGAAAAATCAAACCCCAGCCACTTCACACACTAATTCTTATATTAGACTTCATTGCAAAACAGCATAATGTTCAGTCTTTGCCATCAACATAAAAGTTTTCCACACAGCAGGAAAAAAAGCCAGTAAAGTAGGTTTAGAAGAATGAAGTAGGATAAATTAGCCTCATGTAGCCTGCTTTCTTATTGCTTTCTCAGATTATTAGCATATTTTAGTATTTTACATAACCATTAATTATTTTAACAAATACAGTCATATCGTTCAACTTGATGTTCACTTCATGATTTAAGCGAGTCACTTCAAATAGTAATATATTATAATTAAAACTTATTTCCACTTGCACAACTGTCATCTGTTCAACTAACAATTATAATTCTTATTTCATATTAAAAATACATATGACTAAATCTGTTTTTGGAATGATAAAGCTGATTCTCAAGTTTTATAAACACTAGTACTTTTATGTCAATAAAAAATTGAAAATGTTCAGTCCACTTTTAGAGTGCTTACTGATATGTTATTAATTTACTATAAATATTCTCTTGAGAAGATGTACTATAGCTTGTTTGCTGTTCATGTAACCTTGACTTGTTTTCTGAAACCTTACATGCATTCAATTTAATGCTTAGATAATGAGAAATGGTATTCCCTTAAAGAGAATGTCCTGTTTGGTATAACCTGCATTAGTTACAGAGTGGGTTTTCAAGCTGATGCCTCTTTCTTGTTACATCAGTGATGCTAAACTCCTCTGTTCGGACTGTGGAGCACAAGAGAATGCTTGCAGCAAGAGTAATGAGGAGCCTGTTAATAGCTTTCTTGGAAGGATTTAATGAAAGGTCATTTATCAGTATTTTGAGTAGGAGAGAGTCTGTCATCTGTGGGTGATTCTTCAGTGTGAAATGCTCAGAAGCATGTCAATGAAAAGAGCTGTAAAGAGAATTCATTAGGTTTGGGGTTTTTTTGGTTTTGTATTGTTGTGGGGTTTTTTTGAGTTTTTGTTTTTTTCCAGAGAATTCACTCTTCAGTCTGCTCTTTATTTACAATAGAGCTTCTGACAGTTATTGTGTTAGACCAGGTATGTTAGAGTAGCCTACGCTGCCACTGGAGCGCCCTTGTGAGAGAACCTCATACACAGCCAACAGAGGGTAAACCACCCATTTATCCTTTTCACTTTCACCATTCCTGGGTTTATTTGACTTCAGTGTAATTAGGTAGGAAGATGCCTGCTTAACCTAAAATACTTCCAGGTTGATTAATTTGTTAGATTTTTTTCTAACAGCTGATCGCGTATTGCAAATGTAGACCAGCACTGATCAGCACAGTTTCTTTCTCTTTCCTTTTAGATTTTTAATACTTTAGTAGTTCAAAAGTTATTCTGCCTCATTTAATTTTCCCTGGACACTATAGTTACTTTTAACTTTATATCTGAATAGAATTACAATATATAGATTTATATAGGAAACCATTCATGCTTCTTCCCCTGCTTGAACAGTTTAAGTCTGGGAAACCAAGTGGACTCTAGTAGCATGCACCAGCTTTCTGATGGTTCTATGCAGCTTCCAATGAGGGAGGGAGTAAAGAAATTTTCTGCAAAAGCATTGAATTTTGGGTGGCCATAATTTCTGCTTGGGTAAATCAGGAGGTCAGGATTATCATGACTGGCCTAGTACATTTTTGGGAGACAAAAACAGATAGGAAGTGAGACAAGATGCTGCTTTGTTTACTGGAAAAGCAGGGGGTTTTTGAGTGATCTGAAGCATTTAGTTAATGTTCTTGTTTTGGAGTGTGTTTTAATAGTGGTGTGAAAAGCAACTATAATGAAGATTGGACTTGAAGCTCAAACTAGAACATGTTTAAAAATAGTCTTTCTTTTAATGAATACCAAGAAAAAGTTTCAGGCTTTGTTTGCTACTTTTAGGTGTCTGAGTTGCCCTAGCTTGTACTTCGATGTTCTTGGAAATTGTCACTGGCTCTTGAAAAAGATGTCCAATCAGCTTCCAGAGGTCCTGGCTTCTCTTTGCTTTCTCCATTACTTTTCCTTTCCCTCCATTGCTCTGTGGTAAATGTTTGTGTGGCTGTGGTAAAATAGTCTGAGAATTATGAAAGAATTATCCAGTCCAGAAATCCCAACACAAAAACCCAAGAGGCTTGCTTTTTTTCTCCCTTGTTCATTGCATGAGACACTGGTTTTTGTTGGGGTTTTTTGCTGCCCTTTGCACATTTTTCCTGTGATGGCTTAAAACCATATTAAACCACCTTCCTATTTGGGTGGTTTTTTAGCTCTGTGGTGACTGTGCAGGTGTTCAGGGCAATTGTCTAATCACTTGTGTACACGAGATACTTCATGTCTGATATTGTGTATGTTACTGTGCTGAACTTTATTGCTCTTGCATCCCATACTAGTAGGTGAGCATCTTTTCCTCCAAATCGTTTGTAGATAATTAGTTTCTTATGGATGCTAGCTGCAGAAAGTTGAGTTCTTAGATCAGACTACATATCTAATAAAAATGTTTCAGATTAGTTACCTGAATCTCTGGTGCTTCAGAAAAAAGGCAATGGGATTTGAACTTCATTTTCTGAGGGAATAAGGCAAACTGGTTCACACATGGTACCAATCGATTGTTAGGTTTGAGGCTTTTGCAAGGCAGAAGGGCAACATCCCAGGAATAACATAAAGCTGATGAAGCCTGAATCTCATATTGCTCAAATTCTGATGGTACTTCAGTCGTTGACACTGCAGATCAACCAGCCTTAGGGATGATAGGGAGAGGTGGAAAGAATCCTACTGAAAACCAGCCTTGCTGTTGATCAATTTTACCAATTTGTTAAAATGTGCTTAAGAAGATGTTAATGAATTTCAGATTCCTTTCAAAGACAGAATTTGAATGTGAGGTTACATGAAAATGTCTGGGCAAATCTTTCTGTGCAAGCAGACAAAAGGATCTTAAAATGTTTGTTATTAGAATTAGGATTTGTGGAAAGAGCAGCTGAGGACCCCAGGTCCGTGAAGCGGTACTGCAGGGCACTTGTGAAAGAGCAGGTACAGAGCATGACACCTGTGCTTGAGATTTATAATCTCAAAATCGAAAAACAAAGATTAAAAATCTGTGTTGGGGTGGGGAGCAGAAGTGTGATTTTTGGTTCTGTGATATTTAAGCTTGGAAGGAAGGATGTTGTGTCATTCATCTTCCTTCTGAAATGCCATTTGATGTATTGTCTTTGGTGCTGTAGAAATAGTAAAAACAACTGTGTAGTCATTTATTTCAAGTAGCATCTTGATTTCAATACCATGTAATTATGCCACATTAACTTTGGTATAGGTTTTAAAATCAGACACACTGAAGGGAACAAACAATAAATTACAGAAAACACTTTATAAGTTATTTTACTATCTGTATAAATAGATATGGCTGCGTATTCTTGGATCAAATATGTTTCTCTGTCCTTTAAGGTAGCACAGCATATCTTGGATGATTACTTCTGGCAGTGCTGACCAAGTACTCCAGGAGGACAAAATGTTTGTGTAAATCATTACAAAAAGGTGCTACATGGAAGAAATAAACAGTTCCAAACTAGTACTATAAAATGAAGTTTTAATGATGAATCTGTTCTTTATTATATAAGTTAAATTACAGAAGTCGTTGTGAAACAAAGCACTCCAGAAATACTACATTATAAAAAATCTTGTGCCCTTTATTTCTGAAGGGCCATTTTAGTGCAATAAAAAAATGCAACTTAAACATTATATGCAAGAAAAAAGAAATAACTGCTCTGTACCTTTAAATGTCTATTTTAAAACCAAGCTGGAATTGCTGAAGCAAGCTATGCTGCAGAAAAATGCACTTAGAGATTTCTCATATCTATGCATCACCCCTTCCCAGATTTATCCTAATATGGGCTATACGCTACAACCTCCCCAAAAGGATTACAGGATAACCTTTTATGCATACTAGAAAAAAATTTGGGATATCTGAGGTTAATTCTTTGAGATTAATTATTACGTGTAAGGCTAGGACAGTATTTAACTGGTGATTTTTTGTCACACAGGTAGGGAACATGTTAAGGGAGGACACTGGTAAACACATTTATTTGCTAGTTTGTGCCTTTTGTTTCATCAATGGGGTTTTTGGGTTTGGTACCCCTTGGAGCTAGCACATTGAGGTTTGTTGTGCTTAATGTGCTCAACAGACTAGAATAAAATCTGTAATTAAAAAAAATTTGGTTTACATTTTAATTTTTCATCATACTGAAGAAACTGAGTTTTATCAGGAAAATCATATTTTTATCACTCATTTCCCATATCCTGTGGTGAGATGGTAATTTAACACCTTGTAAATGTGCCAGTAAATTAGTAATTCAAGTCGTTAATTTTGCATTTATCTTAATTGTGTTATGTTTAGGGATATTTATGGAGTTGTACTTTTTTACACTTGAAAAATACTACTACAGTGTTATTCTTGAGATAGGTCTAAGAGGACTAGATTAGCTTATTTTAATGCAAATGTTTTTGACATATGAAAGTGGAAATACTGCCTTGACTTGTGAATTAAGCAGTTTCCATTTAAATGTCACTATGAATCATTATAGAAAAGGGAATAGTTATTTTCCTTTTGTTTTTATATAATTCCATGTTCATGATCTACAGATTAAATCACTAACCTCTTGGTCTTTATTCTTGACTGAAATTCAATAAGGGATTGGATAAATTCATAAAAGATGAGTCCAGAGGTGGCTAATTAATATACTGGTGGACAACCTTTAACTCCAGAAACCCCTAAGACACTGATTGCCTGTTTCTTCAGCATGCATTACTGGAGAGAGTTTTGGAGGGTTTTTTTTTCTCTCTTATATGCCGACATTATATGTATGACGTGATAACATAATCTGATTTGCTGTGATTCTGTAAACATCTTGAAGGGCTGAACTTTAAAAGTTACTAGATGAATGTTATGCTTTCAAAAGACTAAGTAGTTTGCTGAGCTCACAGTACAGTTCTTTGGTAGCTGTTAATATCTTTAACTAAAACCCTCATATTTTCTTTTAGAAAATGCTGCATGTTTCTGGCTTTTGTCCTCTTCTTCATCATGCTTTCTGAGCTCAGATAAGTGTGATGTGGTGTTAGACACAACTGTGTGCTTTTACTTTTCTGTCCAGAGAGAGAAGTCAACCACACAGATGATGCTGGCCTAGCTTCTTTGTACAAACCCAAAGAAATGTGCAGGAGACCTTGGAGTATTGCAGGATAAAAATACAGCAATAGCTCCTCTAAACTAGATAAACACAACTCCAAAGTGTAATCCCATATAAAGAGAGCTGCCTGATTGATGTCTTTGGGGTTTTTTTTTTCCGCATGTTCTATTGGGACATTGAAAGTCAGCTATGTTACATATCATACCATGGATGTTGATGAATGTGAGCAGATGAAAGAGGTATATTTTTACTGTAATATTAGAAACAGGTGAAAAAATACTGAATTATCTGTCTCTCTCAGAATAGAAGCAGTATCTCACATTCTGTTGCTGGCTGCAGGTAGCAGTTTTGAGCTCTTCCTCCGTGCCCCATTCTCCATTTGAGTACACAATTAATTGGTGGAAATATATTTTATTACTCCATTTCCCTGGCAGTATGCAATACATCACACAAACCCTTCATGGAATTGCTTGCTGTTTTTCATGACTAAGGGGATGGTGTTTGTGGTTAGGAAACTCCAGGAGTGGAGATTAGTTAATTATGTTAGGCCATTCCAAGTGACAGTGTGCACCAAAGGAATTGTCAGTGTCCTGATAGAATTCTTCAAGCCAGAAGCTATTGTAACACTTGTTTTGGGGGTTTCATAGAAATTATTTAATAACTTTATTTCTTCCTTTTTTTTTTTTTAGCACATGTTCCTGTTTAAAAATAAAATTGCTGATTACTGTTTTGTGGCTTTTGTAAGGAACTCTGAGGCAAATAATTCACTTGTTTTATGCTATATCGATGCTGCCTGCCACACTGCTCTCAGATCTTTTGTAGTCAGGCTGCCTCCCTGCCAGCAGGCTTGCTACTTCCTAAAGAACTTCTGCTTTTATTATGTTTTATTTGATGTTTTAATTTTGGACTACTTGTTGATTTTCTTCTCTCTATCTTCAGCCCTCTGTAAACTATTGTTTCATAATCATGATTACGTCTACTAGGTCTGCACTGCTGGGTTACTCATCATGTGGGTCTTCATTTTACATTCTAATCTATTTACCCACTGCCTAACTCCTGAAGGATTTTTAAACTATGATGGTGTACTTTTTCTTTTCTTCCATAATTAAACTGTTGATTTATCTTTGACATTGTAAACCTAATGAAAATAACTTTAACTTTCTTATTTAATCTTTTAGTTGTTCATTATATTTATTAATATAATATTTCTTCTTAGAATTATATGTTCATTGTGAACAGATAGGAAAATACAAAGTAATTATACTAAGGTGAAATTCCAGGAAGAATTTACATTTTGTTTGATGTTTCGGAGTTTACTGTTTCCTAAAAAAACAATGGCTATAAGTTCTTATGATGCTCGTTGTTTTTAGCGTAAGAGTTTGCAGGAGAGGTACTTTTCCTATGAAGAATGAAGACAGC
The DNA here is from genome assembly GCA_039877255.1 of Loriculus beryllinus. Lineage (NCBI taxonomy): Eukaryota > Metazoa > Chordata > Aves > Psittaciformes > Psittacidae > Loriculus > Loriculus beryllinus. The sequence goes on from JBCJKH010034343.1 coordinate 21,877, forward strand.
TAGAAGTTTACAACTGTCAGTACCAATTACAAAGGTGATAAAAAAAAAGAAAGGACACACTTTGTGTATAAACAGGATATCTATTTTAAAGGTGTTTGAAGAGAAGGTTTCTGCCCTTTCAGAATGCTAGAAATTATGAATGAATTGAAAGCAATTAAGTCAATTGATCATAGCTGAAGCTACTTGGATTTTCAGTATGTCTTGCACAATATACTCAAGACTAAGCCATAGTGGTTTGGCTTAGTTCGGTTAAATTAGCTTGTGCCCTAAGGATGCCGAACTAGTTTTCATTTATTTATTTATTTATTTATTTTGCACTCTGAGTATATTGATACACAGTTCTAAACATCAATTACTTAATGGTTGTGCTGCTGCATATTTGAAAGTTCTTGGTAAAACAGGTCACTTTTTTGTCAAGGCAGAGTAAGAATTACTGTGTTTTAGGAACTCAAGGAAGAACAGAGGAGTTTATTAGAATATTTTTAAAGATTAAGTTGCTAATGACTAGATTTTAAAGACAGTGTGTTTTTTTTCATGCAGGTATAACCCAGGCTGAGTTTTGCAAGACTCCTTACTTTGCATACTTATGGGAGTTCTAGAGTGGGACAGGGGAAAATATGTAGCTGTGTCAGCATGATCCCTAATTATATGATCAGAATATGGTTTTACTACAAAACCAACAAATAAATGGAACATACTTTTAAAGTGTTTAAAAATTAAAGAAATATAAAATAGTTGTTTCTAAATTACATGTTCTTAAAACATTTTTATGTAACATATTGTGTCAGTCTGTAGGCATTTATGGTTTTACTGCTAGTATCTCATTAAGAGTGCATTGCAGGTATAGGAGAAACATTATCTTTTGTAGTTTCAAAACCGTGGAAGTCTATCTGCTCCTGCTGCTGATTCCCTATGTTAAAGGGATATAGGATGTAGTCAACACAGACTCTTAGTTTTTCTGTCTGACATAAGTATTTTGTCTAAAATGACAACTAAGTCAAAATTAGAAGCCTTTCATATATTATGCATGATTAAATGAAGTCTTAAATAGCTCCATTCTGCAGCAGAAAAGCTGAGAATCATGGTATAATGTAGCTTCATGTCATAAAGACAATCTTAAATTATTCTGTGTTGTAGAGCAGAGAGCTCAGGAGGGTGCACAACATTCCAGGTGTAAATATAAATTCTGCGATGTTGTTCCACTATTCAGACAAAGACATGGCATTTGTAAGTAGCCATGAACATTGTGCAGTTCTTCAAGGAGAGTTTAGTGTTAGCCCTGTGATACAAGCTCCGTGCAGCATAACCCTACATTTGTTTTGCTCCCATATTTGTGCATATCTTACAATGCTGGAATCCTTGTGAGTACCAGTGTAATTGATAGAAATAAGAAAGTGATTTGATGAATTACACTGCAATCCAAAGTGGGCTGAAATTATAATTTCAGTCTGAAGTAAAGGAACATAAAATTTTATCCAAGATGAAATTCCATTCAGTCTGATTTCACTATTGTTTCCCTATAATGCTTCTTGGGAGACAATCAAGTATAACCTACTTGCATGAAAACAGCCTAAAAAATTTAATAAAAATACAAAACTAACGAAATGAGGTTGGTAAATAATTTATTTCAATTTTATTTTAGAAAGGGCATATCAACCTCACTATTTCTTTCCATACAATTTGGATTCTTTTGAAAATCCAGCCTTCCATTTCTACTAATTATTTCTCATGCTCTTTATTTATGAAGAGTTGAGAGTAGAAAAATTACACATTAATTTTATTCCTTTCCCATGGTGCTCTTGAGTTAGCTGTTTTAGTCTTCTGGTATGGCATCGTATATGAATTACATGATGCAAGTAATTTTAATGTATTATTTTGGTGCAGTAATCATAGTAACATTAACGTAATTGGGAAAATAAAGCATTCTTTGCACTGGAATAAATACAGAAAAGTCTAGGTAAATACCATTACTTTGCAACATTGTATATCACTTGCCTACTGTTAATTTTATATAGGTTCTAATATCTTCTCAAATGTTTTACGCGTTATCATACTTGTGATTAAAAGCTATTAAATTGTTCCCCTTTGCCTTTCTTTCATTGGGGAATTTGAGTACTCTGAGCCAAAATTAGCGTTCAGGTCATTACAATGACACTGCTGATATTGTATTTCATACTTAATGAATCTTTATTGGCATCTGGGTCTAACCTTGACTCTGCTTAGTGAATCATAACTTGGCAGTCTCTGAGCAGGTACTCCGTTGTCCTATCCAGTTCCAGCATAAATACGCTTCCCCAGGTATTGGCAATTTCATAATAAAATGCAGTTTTGTGATACTTAAAAAAACGAATAAACCCAAAAATATCTGTGCTCCAGTAAGACCTCATACCACAGGCAGTTGGGCAACGTTTATGGTCTTGAAGAAAAGCTCTATAAATTTTAAATAAAAGCTACATTAGATTTAAACTGTAAACTTAATTCCATGTCTTAACTTTCAGTATCTTAATGCACATCTGGAGAGATCCCCATCCCTTCTATGGGGCCTGGGTGGGAAGCCCTTTCAGTGTTTCAGTTGGCTTCAGTATTCTCCCCCGTGCTGCTTCTCCTCCTTGCCCACTAATGCTAAATGGCATTTTCAGTATTTCTCTTCTAATTTCTTTTGATGTCAAAATAGGTAGCACAGAACAGAAAAGAACTACTTTATTTAAACTGGTGGCATTCCAAGATGTTAGGTAATAGATGACTAGATATGTCATTAAAACAGAAAAAAATACAGGAAAAAACCCACTTTCAAAGTACAAGGAACTCTGCCTTAGTGATGGTCAGACTTGACATTTATCAGGGGGGTTGAAACAGAAAATAATTTGTATGCTAACTTCAGTTTATAAATTTTGTAAGTAGAAACTCAGGGAAAATATTTGAAATCCTTGAAAACGTTTTTCCAAAAAAATATACATTTCTAATAGGTGAGTGCTTGTGGTATTGTGATGGAGTGACTTGCATCATGATGCAAGAATGATGTAGCAGAAAAGATCGTAAGATTTCACTTAGTGGTGACCAAGGACTTGATGGTGCTATCAGGACGTGTAGTAGAGGCAGCCAGCTTGCTCCAGTTTTCAGCCTTTACTATGTCAGTCTATATGATTGTGTTTCAGACCTCAAAACCTCACTTGCAATGTGGTAGTGCTGTTCTGATCTGTGCTGAGGCTTTTCACCTTGTGCTTTCAGCTGTGATATAGGCCACTGTGAACTCCCTAACTCCTGTGTAAACTGTCTGCCAGTGAGTACCACAATTTACAATGCAGCTGCCCCTTCAGCAGTGTGGGGTTTGGAAGACAATAATGAACTTAAAGTTCAGAGGAGGGAAGCAAAGATAATCACAGGTTTGAATTACTTTATTGCAAGTGGACTGAATGCGTGTGGATTCCTCACTCTGGAAAAAAAACATTTAGTAACATCGTAAGTGATAGGGAGAATTGGAAAGCAGGCAGCTGCTCTTTTCCAGAGCAGTTCCTAAGGGAATTGCTCCATTCTCATGATGTCTCCCAGACTGGAAGCCTGGCAGGGTATTCTGGAACATTATCGTATGTATTTGCACTGTTATTTTATTCCTTGGGTTTCTTCTTTTGGTCACTTCAGGGACTGAATGTTGGTCTAGATGGGCTCCAGGATCTGAGTGCACACAGCTGCTCTCAGGCATAGGAAGGAGAGCTTGTATAGTCTAGTTGTGGAGTAGTTACAGCCTGAAAAGCCCAGACTCAGCAGCTTGCTAGCAAGGAGATGGATTTCTATGTAGAAAGCTAATTAAAATAAAACCAAGTAAGAAAAATTCAAAGGTCATAATTTCTGTTGCAGGGAAGGGTGTTTTTGAAAGGTCAGCTCCAATCTAGAATCTGTAATGGCCAAAGGTAAGCATATGAATGCTTTTTCCCAGAAGTGTAGATGAGAGCCCCCACTGGTTAGCTGTCATGTCTCTCTCACTTTGGCTAGAAGTGCCATTCTCTTCTTTCACACACGGAAACCACTGAGAAGTTTTTAACTGAATTTTATTTTTTGACAAAAGTCAGCATTGCACTTTTTGTTTTTATTTTGTTTTTAAACCTGAGGACTATTTTCTTTTCTTTAGGTTTGATGTATATGCAGCTTGTGTACTGATATTTTCAAGGGTTCATAAAGGACCTTTGGCAAGAGATACTGTTGCAGAGTGGTCCCCAACCAGTGTTTTGGATCTTGTTCTCATTTTAGCAATTAATCTGACTTTTGCCATAGGGCATAGCTAGCATTTCTGCTCTATGGATGTTCCTTACAATTCAGAATGTGTCATGATAGGTACCATGTGATATAGGAGGAAAACGTTGACAGCAAGGGATTTTGTGGGACTTAGGTGAAATGTGGAATACTGCAATCAAGAGAATATTTAAATGTCTCACTTAAACTGTCAGGCAAAGTAGATATGCAGTGATGCATATGTTCTGAGAATATCAAATCTGCTGCATGTACTACCTTCAAAGAGGTACTTTGAAATAGGAATTGCAGCTGAAATTAATTCTGTATAGCACTTTCCTCATATTCTGGAATTGGCATCCAATTTGCCTCAGAACAAGACAAAAACTAGGCAGAAATACAGAGAGCTTCTGGAAATGGCAAAATTCTCACTGGAATTGTAGAATAGCAAAACTAGTAATAAGATTTGCTGTATCCTTTAATTTTAATAGTGCTGTCTACTCTATCTGGAAATCACTTAATTAAAAAAGAAAGAAAGGAATACCATCAAGGCATTTATTAATTTTTGGGGTAAGCTGTGTGAAATCTGTCAGTCTAAGTTCACAGTATCTGTGAGCTTCATTTTCTTTGGTTTTGAAAATAAACCTTAAACCTCAAGGATGAAATGCCACCCTGGCTCATTTCATTACTTCAAGTAGATAATAAACCAGCCCAGAATTAGCATTCCTCCCCCCAAACTGTGCTGGTTCCCTTAGGCAGCTGACTTCTGTGAAGAGAGGCTTGTGAGCAGTGCTCTATCCCATCTCTTCAGCTCTCCCCTGACTGATACTGGCCCTCTATACCCAGGAAAGATCTACAGATCCTTGCACTTGCTCTTTAGCTAGTTCCTGCTAATTCCATGAATGCAACTATGGAATATGTGCTTGGAATATTCCTACATTTTAATGAGCAAGGCATACTATTGTTAAGCCTTTCCCCTCCACAGCTCACCTTGCTACCTGAATGAACAGCTTGTTTGATTTTATTTTCCTCTGTCAGTGGTAAGGCTGTAGAGACAGTAAGCTTTGACTTTTCTCTCTGGCTAAAGGACAGAATTAATTGGTTTTGAATTTCCTTAACTTGTATTTCTGAATAAGAGTTTTACAATGAGTGCCTGTGGAAGGGAGCCTTCACTTGAAGGCAAATGGCTCTGAAACCAAAGCAGTGTTGGCCGGGTCACAGACATCTGCTCTGAAGTCCTCTGTTAGCACTTGAGATGAAATTGAAATGCCTGTGAACTGGCTCGTCTCAGTGCTGTTGAAGCATCTGTGCAAACAATTATTTCATCCTGGTAGCTCATAGGAAAGACTCTGAAATCTTCATGTGTTTATTTACTTATTACTCTCTTAGGGAACCAAAATGCATGAAGTAAACCAAACCACAGAATTCTCCAAAAAGAATTAGCAGCGCTCTGTATTCAGACTGCCGACTCCCTTGTGTCCAGGAGCAGCCCAGGCCTTGGTGAATGCAGAGCTGTCTGCTAACAAGCCAGGCAGTTTTTTGCTGTAAACTAAATGCAGATTTGGAGCTTTTAAAAACTAAGATTCCCAATCATTCTCAAGAAAGTGGTTCTGTATTTAGTTTTCTTGAATGTACTTTTAATGAATAGGCAAGTGAATGATGGGAAGGAGTAAATTCTGGAAACTTGACTGAAACCGATTGAATTTTCAGACAAGAAAATCCGTTCTCTTGAACCCAGAGTTACTGGGGTTCTTCGTGGTGTTTGTCTGGTGTTCCCAAACTTCTAAATCCTGATCTGGATGAAGGATGAATTCAAACTTATTTAATAAATGTATACTGTAGCTGATACTGATACCTTACTACTTGCCTTCTAAACTCCTGGAATGGAGAAATGTGGGTTCTGCCAGATACCATTCCAGAGATCCCAGAGTAAATTCCACACTGGGGACCGTGGAAAAATAGCTTTCAAATTGCCAATGGATGTGAATGACTATGCAATTCCAGTGTGAAAAGAAGCATTAATGGCTTAATTTCTGTGGTGGGTTGGAACTTTCCACTATAAAAGCCTGTGAGAAGTAGATTTACTTTTCACATGATACAGTGAACTCTAACAGGAATGCGTGGCAAATAGCCTCAAATTTTGTTTTTGTCCACTCCAAATGAAAAGCATATTCCTTTGTCCTTGCTCTTTCCATTGTGTGCAATGTTAATGTGTAGTTTAAGAAAAACATGAATGAAAAGTAACAGCTAAAAAGCAATGGCAACTCAAGTAACATTATTAAAACAAAAAAGAAACTGTTGTATATATATCATCTTTTGGGAAGAGGAAAAGGGCATATTTGTGATAAGCTAGTGTACTGCTGGAATTTAATGTGCTGACACTGCTGTGTGGTGTTGGAGGCAGTATAATATCCTGCTTCAGGTATGAAATGTGTAATTTGAGCCTATTCATATTTGAAATCAAGCTATTCTACATATGAACATCTCTTGTAGGTTTTTTTTTTTAAAAAACCCGAAATGATCAGTATATGTAAGCTTCTCATTTTTGCAGTTGTTCAAAAATCTGTGCTGCAATCATATTAATATATGATTTGAAAGCACAAGGCTCCTCTGCATTTGAGTTTTTAGAGAAAAGCTTATTAAAGCATTTGCCTGCAGTAACGTGCAAAGATAAAATCGACTAAATATAGTATGCTTTTTGGTTGCAAAATATGATGTGGAGAGAGTGTAATGTTTCCTGTTACAAGGTAAAGGTGATAGTTGTTATGCAGGTTGCTTAGAAAGGTTTCTAATATTTGTTCCTCTATAATGTGAAATAATTTCAGAATTTGTAGTGTTTCAGGCGACATTAATTGAGGTGGAAGAAATGTGTGAAATCTGTTAAATGAGCTGAGAAGTGAATGACTCCAAGCTACTTTGGGAGTGTAAATAGTTAGACATCTCACATAGGAAACCACATAATTTTTCACGATTTGGTCTTTATATGTAAACAATATTTGAATATAATTGCCATGCAAACTTCATTAATCGAATACTGCAATTCGAGATGGCTGAACAGATTTTTTTTTGTTCAGCTTTACCAGTATACTCGCAGAAAACAATTGCTGTTTTAGAGTGCTAAAGTATCTTTTTTTATACTTCTAACAGTTGAACCTGAAACAAAATACTGCCCATTTTGAAGCAGTGATACTTCCAAATAAGTTTTTACTCAGATGTTTTAAAACCAAAACAGAAAAAAACCCAGCAACAAAACTTGATTTATTTCTTAATTTCTGAGGCTGAGTAATGTAGTGCAAAAAGAGTGGCTTTGCACTGTGCTTCAGGGAAGGTGACTGTGCTACCAAGGTTATTAGGGAATTATGCATTTCACCTTTGAAGTGTTACCTGTCATTGGCAGTATGGCTTATCATTAGCATATCCTTTGAAACTTCCATGGCATCAGAAAAAAAAGTAAACATAAAGCAAAATAGAGATGTGAATAATAAACAAAACAATACTGCTATTATGTTGGCTCAGTGTGGTAATTTTTTTCTTTAGGTTTTCTGCAGTGTTGTAAAATGGAGATAAACTTATTTTAAAACCAGTACAAACTTGTACCACAGTGTAAATGACTTGGGAAACTAGCCCAAACCGGTATAGTCTGCATAAATTGAAGTATTATCTATGAAACTGCTTATAAGGATAGGACTGAAAATGTTCAAAATCGCCGTATTAGTACTTTCTACTAGGTTCTAACTTACCTATCTTCCTCAAAAACATTATTTTAAGATGACTTGGTTGCATTGATTCACTTTATCAGAACAAGAAAGTGGATTTAAAGATAAAGTACCTGCCTGGTAAAATACTATGGGGCAATAACTTTATTGCTTTGGAGGGTATCAAGTAGATCTCTGTATGATGCCTGCATAAATGGGTTAGGATTGGAGTTGCAATTTCCCATGACTGTTTTTTGCAGTTGTTAGAAGTTAATAGATAAAATACACATTTATAGTGTATAATTAAGACATTATGCTATTTTTCCATGTACCCTATCAGGTAGCTAAGCATGATGGTGGTCAGTGCAACTTTTGCATCACAGTGTGTCTGAATTAATATATCAGTACTCATGTTTACACAAGGGTTTGTTTACATTACAATGCGTACTGGTACTACACTATTATGCTACTGTATTAAGGGCTTATCCGTTCTCATTTTGGTGTTTGTCAATAATGAGCTGAAACATTTAATTGAATATATCAGTGAAGATCTCCAGGTTTTGGTGTCTTTTTTTGGAAATTCCTACTGAGTGCCTGAAGAAGAAAGCAATATCACAACTTCCAAAAATTGAGGAATTACCTTTTACATTGCCTGCTAACTTGTTTGTATGATAAAATTGACCTTTGAAGTTTTATTGATTTTATTTATTAGACTTGGCTGTTACCCATATAACTTAAAGATTCATGGGAAACATCTTACATGCATATTTTAATTCTTAATATCATTTTCCAAACAATCCAAACACACATTGGGAAAAAACGGATTAACTATCTCATGATAATTGACTAAGCATCATGTGCAAAAAAACCCAAACCCCCCAAAATAACAACAAAACCCAACCAAACAAAAACCCCAAACCAAACAAAAAAACCCCACACTTCCTTCCCCCACCCCCACCCCCCCCAAAAAAAAAAAAACAAAACCCACAACCAAAACCAACCCCAACCCAAACCAGCCCCAAAATTCAATACAAATAGAAATTACTGTTGAGGCTGCCAAGGTAATGATACTGTTCTACACCCCTAAGCCTCTAGCCTATGTATCTAAGAGCCCTAAATAATGTTTTTCTTTGCTTCCTCAGTCAGATCAAAACTATCAAGGGAGAAGGATATTAAAGACATTAAGCCTGGCCATCAGGACATGATTTTGAATAGACTGTAAATGGCACATTCTTCAACAAGTGGTGTAATATGTGCATTGGGAACATGGCAGTCCCATATGGAAGTCCTGCTACAGTAGCGAAGTACTTTTTAAGCATAAGTACTGTCATACTGCTCCAAAGAGCTGTGAACTGTGTGGTGCGGAAGCCTGTACCATATCCCTTTTCCATCTGTGCAGGATTGTTATGGTGCCAGACAGGTAGTAGACTCTGCTGTGCTCTGCTACCCTTCATCTGCTTTCATAACTCCCACTAGTAAAAGCAGAATTGTACTGCTGAAATTCAGTTAAATCAATGAAATTCCATATGGCATAAGATTAGTCACTTGTTTTCAATACAACTAGTCTTTAAAGCAAATGAGCTTTTAATTGTGAAGATATTTAGGCTCTTAAAAGAGCTTTGTTTAAGTTCATGGTTTTAATAGATTGTGTGGTTAATGCAATTAAAACCAAGAGCAATAACACCAAAACCAATCAAACAAAAAAAAAATCCCAAACACCTTTTCAAAGTTTATAGAATTTATGTCCATATTTACATGCCTGTGTTAATGTAACTGATTTTTCAAAATAGCATTTTAAGCTGAAGCTTTCAAATTCTGTTTTCCATTATCAGATTGTCTATAAAATGAGTAGATGAATTTATTATTGTTTTAAGTTTTGAAACTGGAATACAGCATTTTATTTATTTTTGTAATGCTTGAAAATTTTCCCCAAACTCAAACCAAATAATCCTATGGAGTGTTTGACTTCCTTTTCCCCTCTTGTGCTTGATAATTCAGTAGCAAGATTACTCACACCTGGTGCTTTTGTTACTCCTCTGTTTTCTGATTGCCTCTTGAAGCTCTTCACAATTTCATTCTTCTACAAATGGCTCAGCTGTCTGGAAAAAGGCCGATTGTTGTTTGCTTTTGTGTTGAGAAGCTCAGTAAGATACTCTTTTGATCCTTCTATAATTGCATTTGTTTTAACAAAAATACTTCTGCATTTCTGTTTTCATTCTTCATGTGATTTTGTCACGTACTGGTATCATTACAAATTAATCTTGCTTTATTAATACTATCTTAGCTCATCTCTTCTGCTGTTTAGTGCAAGTTCTGGCTTTTACATTGTCTTGTGAAAATAAAACCAATAATAATGTGTTGGTTTGGGTTTTTATTTTTTTGCGTGCCGCTGACTTACAAATTTTTAAGTTTCCTCATGTCCTCCCTTGTCCTGTTCCGGCCCTTCTTTTATCCTCTATTACTTACCTCTTTTGGATATCTGAGCATATCTTATGCACATGGGATTGTTAGTTCGTTTGGTGTATTTTCTGAGACCTCTATGTCATCTTGTAAAGCCTCAAACCATTTTCTGATTATACCGTAAGAATTTCTGTCCATGTTTTAGGTTGTCTGTGAAGAATTCTACCTGTATTTTATTTTCTTACATCTCAGAAGGAATCCAAAGGCTCATCCATTCTATTAATTTCTTTATTACACTACATCTTCTGCCTTGCCCTATCAAGATGCTAGTTCTAAGTTAGACTGATTACCTGTAGCTCATTTGGTCCCAGATCACTTTTGGTGATTTTCTTTGACACTAAGAATATGCTTAGCTGTGGTACTAATGCCATTTCAGGGTACATCTATATTTTCATGTGTATCTAAATATTATGAAACAATTCTTGTGAGAATGCAGTGTAACACCTGATTGTTCCCCTGCTATTAGCATGACTAGGAAATCCATAAACAAGGAAATCCATTTTGTCATTTTCTGATGCTGGCACAACCTTTTGCTGTTACAGTTACTTTCCTCCAACAGCAAAATACCAATTTAGAATCATAGAATCACACAATCATTTAGGTTGGAAAAAGACCCTTAAGGTACAGCTGTTAGCCCAGCACTTCCAAGTCCGTCAGTAAACCATGTCCCTAAATGCCATGTCTACATGTCTTTTAAATATCTCCAGGGAAGATTTAAATTTCTCTCCCTGATTTTTTTTTTTTATCAGGGACATCACCAGATGTAAAGGTCTTTCTGTTAAAGCCATGCCAGTGTGACACTCATGCTGTATGGTGAAATTTGGTTTTACACCTTTTTATTTTGGCTATTTAGATGAAACCAAAACCAACAAAAACCTAAATGCAGGGCGTTGTTTCCAAGCTGAAGCACTGACAATGTAGGAAATGCTAGAGTTAGGGGTGGAAATATATTATTGTATTATCATACTATGGTTAATTTTTTATTTTGTTTTTAGATTTTTGGTTTTTTTTCGTTGGGTTTTCTGACCTAAGCGTGCAATGGGTCTACTCAAAGGTTAAATCAGTGCTGCGTGGAAAAGAAAATCATGCCTAAAAGAATTTGTATGTGCCTTGCTTCATTTTTTATCTTTAAAAAAAGTGAATTTTCCTGTGTATTATTTAACTTTGTTGTGCCAGAGCTATCTACTCACCATGTCCTCCAGAACCAGACCCCTCCCCTGGCTCTGTTATTGTCCAATTTCTGCTCAGAAACTTTGCATATGGCAATCCTAAAGGCGCAGGGTTTTTTTCTTCAGGTTGGCTTAACTTGAACCCTATGTTTTTGTTCTTCATTTTGTTTGCTGGATGTAAGTTGCAAAATATAATACAATTAAATGTTCACCAGTACAATATTCATTTGCTTGAGAAAATAGGCACTTTTTTTTTGTTACAGACTGTTGCCAAAAGGTGGCAGTCTTCGCCCCCCAAATTCTGTGCTGCCTAGAAATGGTGTGTACGGCAACCTGAAGTTACTTCTAGATCCACTAGATTGTAAAAATTACTTGTTAAATAGACATAGAGGGGGAATAAACCTTATATTTGAAAGTTTAAGGGTGACATATCTATAGTTGTATTTTATTTTGACAGTGGAATATTAAAAAACAAGACTTAGAAGGGAGCAGTGATGGGGAAAGAGCACTTCACAAGTAGACTGCTGATGAGCAAGAGCTACTTCCCTTTCAGATTCAGTTAGTTCTTTCAGTATTTCAGGGTTTGGAGATGTTATTAGGATCTGCCATATTAGATCAGTAGGTTGCTGTGTTCATCAGTCAACATGATGAAATGCATAGAAATAACCCGCTCAGACAAAAATTCATGGTACAGTGCTTGATTTTCAGGTAGATCTCAGCAAAGCACAGCTCACTTCCTTACAAATTAGCATGGCAAAAAAGTGTTGCTAAAGACCTGCAGAAAAATTGGCTATGTATTTCGTATTTTAAATAGTAGTTATTTTGGTTTTTATTTTATGATTGGATAGGGTATCAAGAAAAAAGATTTTATTAATTTTAGAAAGACTCCAACCTTGCAATTGTATTCAACTGCCTTTATTCATATCTGTACAGGAACTTCAAAAGCTTTGATACTTTATTAAACCATTTACTAGAAAGTAACCAATTACAAGTAAAACTTGCAGCATGTTTTGGGGGAAGTTCAGGATAGTAATGTGAGATGTACACTTGTATGCACCACGTTTGTGTAGTGGTCACAGTGGGGGGAACGCATTTATGTAGCATAGTGCTTCATCAAGGCTCCAGTCAGCTCTGCTGCCCCTCACCTAGTGGCATAGTGTCTGGATCAAACCTTGCTCCTTCCAGATCACTTGCCAGCAGCCCTGCAGTGACCATGGGTGAGCTTTGAATGCAAAAAAGCTGTGTCTTTAAGATCTGATTAAGGAAGAGCAAAGCTTGGAAAAATCATCTGCACTCAAGTAACATTCTGCTGGAACCTCCTCATGGAGGGAAATGCTTAAAAGGTGCCTGTCTGGGCAAGAGAGTTGTGTGGAGAGGGAGGGGGGTTTTGGTAAGGCTCTCAGACATGTACTAAAGCGAGGATTTCATCTAGTTAGTTCAGGAAATATTTGAGTAGTCTAGAATGCTTGGGAAATTCAGTAAGGTGCCAACATGTTATGTTATTGAGTTAAAAGTGAGGAGAACTAGAAATTTTAGGAGATCTTACTGGTGTAATACTTTGAATTCATTTGAAGTGTGGTAAGCAAATTGTTCATAAGCAATTGAGAATTGTACAGAAGCGTGGCAGGAAGAATATAAACTGAGCTGTAATTTATTTTATAAATATTTGTGTTCATTATATATGCACTATCTCTGTATACACTCTCTATAATTACATTGAATCTTTCTCTTAAGACTTTTCATCCAATTCTTATTTCATCTCTTCTTACCAGTAGTTACAGCAGATCACAGAAAATTTTCTGATGCAAGAAGTCATTGATCTGTCTGTCTTTTATAATTTTTATTGCTATTAATTGGAATTTACATAATTGAGGTCTTATATTGTCTATATGGTTTGTGTTATGTATCAGAAATAGAAAAAATCCAGTTGGTGTGAACTGATTCTGCATCACTTTAGTGTTACACAGAAAAGTTCTTCATTTTAATTTGGTGTTTGTTTTTTCAAGGGTCTATGATGAAAGCCTAATTACTGAGCATGTTTGACTCATCTCTGTAACCTGGTGCAGTAAAACCAATAATTATAACGTTTTTATTGTAAAAACTATATTTAAATTAATCTTCATTTCAATTGAATTATAGAATGGTTTGTGTTGGAAGGGACCTAAAATCTCATCTAGTTCCAAACCCCTGTCACAGACAGGGACACCATTAGAATAGGTTGTCAAAGCCCTGTCCAAGCTGGCCTTGAACACTTCCAGGGATGGGGCAGCCACAGCTTCTCTGTGGAACCTGTCCCAGTGCCTCATCACCTTCACAGGGAAAGAATTTCTTAATATCTAATGTAAATCTAGCATCTTTCAGCTCAAAACCGCTCTCCCTTGTCCTACCTCTACATGCACTTGTAAGAAGTCCCTCTCCAGATTTCTTGACAGTCCCTTTAGGTACTTTGATATTACATATTTTTCATGACAGGTACTGCAAATCACTTCATTCAGTTTATTAGTCTGGAATGGGTTGCAACATGAAGGACATGAAAGGCACTATTTAAAAGCCAAGTCTAATACATAAGTCTTTACAAGAAGTTGTCCAACAGAGTTCATAACCAAAAGACAAGAAGTTTTACAGTCTAGCATTGCACAAATATCATCAGTTTATCGTAAACTCCTTTCACTGGTGTCAGTGTGGTTCCACAAATGTGATGTCTAAAGATAGCCCTAGTTGTCTGCTTGTGGCAGTTTTCTGCTATCACCCCACAAGCCCTTGAGCTGGAGCAATTGTCACTGATTTTTACACCTGGCTTTGGCCATGCTATTGCCAGCATCAGGTATAGATTTATTGGAGTGTACAAAGTCAAGGTGTTCTCAGAGGCTTCAGCCTGCAAAAAGCATAGGCAGCTTCACGGAATAAAGATTTAATAAAAGGGGGAAATCTACCTCAGTGTGGAACCAGAGAGCTATCTTTGGTCTTTCCTTTTTTGTGATTCTCCTACATTAATGTGTGGGCTTTAGATTGGAAAACCAGAGAATCTAAGGAGCATCTGCAGTTACAGGTCTTTAGGGCTTCATGGTTTGTTAGGAAAGAAACAGTTTTTCAGGTTTCTCAGATACAGAGCTGACTGAGAGTTAAAACTGCTTGTAGCAGCATTAGTGACCTTGGTGTTTTTGTCCTTGTTAGGAATTTGAAGGTTGAAGTACACTTGCTCCTTGTAGATGGAGCTGAAGAGCCTGTGATGGTGGGTGAGGGAGTCATTCAGCAAACAGAAGAAGCACTGTCAGCAGCATGGGGTGGTTCACTACTCTTCCATAATCAAAAAGAAGTGGAAAGCTATTGCTGTAATTTACTCACTGCCTCTGTGAACATGAGGTGTCAGTTTTTGTTGGCTTGGTTGCATGCAGTCTTTGGTTGTCACTTTTTGAACCTGCAAGTTTTGGTTTGCTATGTGAAGACTGATATTGCTTCCCAAGTGCATTTTAGAAGTACTTTGGTAGTCAAGAGGAAAATTTATCAAGAAAATGAGAGTATTCTGGGGAATGAGTTCCCTAGGTCATAGCAAAATGTGTTGCATATGTTACTTCATTTTCCAAATAAACCTATATGATCATTAAACTCTGAACATTTCAGTTGAGAAAAAGTAATTAGATGTGGAAGTATAGCCATCTTTTAGTCATTAAAAGAGTACAAGTTACAAGACATTTCCTAATAAAACCCGAAACACCCACTGGGTTTCAACTCATTACCTTTACAAAGTAAAGCAGATAAGGTTTTGACAATGCAATGCAGCCTTTCCTTTGAACACAGGAATTTGCAAATGTTTCTTTAATTACAAAGACAATTTAATATTGGTCTTGAGATAGTGCAAAAAAATACTGTTGTTACAAAAAGATTTATTTAAATAATAGTGAATAGATGGGTTGGAGTCTCTACCTATATACAGGCTTATAAGTCTGTATATAAGAATGACTTTAAAAAGTTATGCCCCTATATTATTTTGTGACTTCAGCATTAATTCATAGTGTGACAGAAAATCCTTCTAGGTACATGGAACTAGTGTCTGGTTACTAAGTGTAGACATAAAATCCCAGGGTTAATCAACTAGGTAAACGTGTAACCAGCAAGTTTAAACGTAGCCTTTTATTATTTTTCTTACAAGACCTGCTAGAATAAAGAAAATTATGAAAAGGCTAAATTATCACCTAGTCTGAAAGTCACTTTTATAATTAATTCCAGCATCTTCAGCAGCAGTCAAGTCTTCAGAATGATAAAGTATGGTCCAGGAGACCAAAAAGGTTGGAATTTTATCTTTGAATGTCAGTTTTTTCAAAGAAAGAAACTAGGGGAAAATGCATTAGTTTACACTCTTAAAAGTAATACTGATGTTCTTTTCATGAAGACTTTCTAGCACTTCTATACTTGGGAACCAGCTCTTGAAATTGGCAGGGATGTGGCTTTGACACAAGGTTTTCTTTGAAAATCTGTTCCAGCTGGATGAAGTTGTTTTGTCATTTGGAAACTGTGCACGTAGAGGCATATGGCCATTAGAAACATATCAGAGCAAAACTGTCTGTATGTGAAATCTTTGCAGATTCTTTGCACTGTGAATATTCAGCACATGTCTGAGCAAGACTTTCCTGCAGTTACACTATTAGTTTCTTACAGCTTGAGCCAGCAACAGGCAGGGCAAGCAGAGCTTTTCTCTCCTGAGGTAGTGTCAGTGCACCCATGTGCCTTCTAGACTCAGGAAAGAGATTACGGAGACTTAAGGAGAGAGATTTTTTGTCTCATCTTCCTCTGTGCTGATGTAAAGGCACTGGAAAATGCAAGGGTCAGCATTTAAGGGAGTTTGTTGATGGGTTTAGGAGAAACTGAGGAAGGTACTGACGCAAGGAGAATGGAAAATAATGAGGTGGTTTAAGGAGACAAGGGGAACAGGGTTGGATGGTACTTGGATTTAGAAATCTAAGTGCTATGAGATGTCCTAGATAGGTTCAATGAGATTGTACAGGAGATAGAAAAAATTGGAAATGCAGGTTGGAGAAATAAGGAGGTATTGGTAGGGACCTAGGAAAGACTGGTCATGAACATACTTGGCAATATGGATGTTCACTGTATCACCATTTTAAACTGACTCCATATGTTGAAGAGACACAGCCCCTTTACTTCATGAAGTATTTCTTTCTTCACATCTTTGCAATAATATTCTACTTGCCTCAATACCTAGCTTAGAGATTTCTACTTGCAGTAGGACATTGGGAAGGTTTTAGTAGAAAAGTCTGAGTTTGATCCCCTTTCCCCCCTTTTTTTGTTTTCAAGTTTCTCTTTAATTTAGTATATCAACAACTAAAATCCTGACCTGGGGAAGTAAACAATAGTGGTACAATTGACTTCACTTTAGAGAGAGTAATAACTACTGTTTTCATGGCTTGGTTTCAAAGCAAAGACAAGGCTCAGAGTCTTGTGATTGAGTACTAGGCTAGGCAATGGAAATAAGTGCCTGCAAACTCTGGAACTGACCTTTGTTTTGAGTAATAAATCTTGAGAGTTTTTTTGCTGTTGTTGTGAGATAGTAATTTGGTTGGAAACTGAAAGAAGGACAGTATATCCTAGCTGATTTTGTTGAACTAGACCACAAATTGCGAGCTGAATTTGAATTGACTTGAGGGCTTGAGCCTTAGTGCAGTGGTGAGGAAAAATCTGAGGGAGCAAAGACAACTGGTTTCACTTGGTGCTTCTAAATGTGAACAGAACAGAAACACCTCAACTAGTCTGAGAACTGCTGTCAGGACAAAGTGTTTCCTCAAGACTCTTTTTCCCTATTGAGTGAGTGTAGGAATATTTCAATTTTTCTTCAGCTCATTTATGTTTGCACGTATGGTATGGGATTCATTTCCCTTAACTTCATTCATATAAAGAAGAAAGCAGTGAAGGAAAAGCTTCAGATTTCTTCCTTTGTCTTATGAGTGATTTTAAAATGGGACAAGCAATACCTTCAGGGTTTTCTGTCTGTACATATGAAAGATGTTTAGTTAACTTGTGTGGAGAGATGATTAACTTTGAAATAGCTGGGGTTAGGGGAGATACATCCTATGGAGATTTGGCAGTGGAGGATTTTACATTAAATGAACTTGCATAAAAATAGTTCCCAATGTTTCTTCAGTAATGGTGTTGAGAGCTGTCAGAGCTGAAGGTAATTTTTGCTCAGATACTACATCCTCGCTGTACTCAAATGCAGACAAAGAGTCTCTCATCCAAACGGGGTAGATAGGTAAAGAGTGTGACCTGTGGTAACTTAAATGAGTGAAAAAGATTAATAAATCAGATGGGTTTTTCTGGTAGTGAATTCAGTACAGGGGACATGATTAGGGATCATAGTGATACTTAGAGGCTAGTACTGAATAAACTATTTGTATGTGTACACAGGTACATACACAGGCCAAGTTACTTCTCTTTGGACAGAGTTTTTCAAAGTAACATTATAAACAGGTTTTTAAATGGAAAGAAAGCGATTTAGTGGAAGAAAGCGATGTACCTGTTGTGAGTCATTAATTGAAAGCAAAACTGTACAAAATTGTTGCCATTTTGCAAGTGGAATTAAAAAGATGCATAAAGGTATTTCCAGAGAATTACCAAACCTTTGATGAATACAGAACTGATATGAAACGCTGGTGAACCTTTGCCTCAACCCTGGGGTAGAATGGGTGGCTGAAGCAGCTGCTTACTGCTGTACCCCAGGCAGGCAGATCAAATTTTAAATAGCCCTGAAACAGCTTTAAGTTGTGTCTGCAGTTGAACTGATTTCTTGATGGCTGGGACATATGGAATTAAAAGTATGGAATAAAACCCTAGTACATCATTCCTTCCTGCTCTGTGGTAGACATAATAACATGGCAGGAGCAGATTTGATAATCTGCATATTTTGTATCTTATATATTGGCTTTGTGAAGCTTTTTGAGCACAGCAGAACTCAGTATAAGACAAATGTGTTACCTTCTTCATCTGCAGTGTTCCTTCCATGCCATGGCAGTCTCCAGATGCCATAATTAAATATAGCATTGACCTAGTTAAGTTAGAAATGCATCTAATTACTCCAGGATTGGCTTAGCCACTGTCATGCAATGTGCAAGTTTCATGTACTTAAATCCATTTACAGTTTAATTTCTGTCTGTCCAGCTCTTTGCCAAGCTGAATTCTTTATGTTGCTTCAAAAAAGCCAGCTAGCATTCTAACAACAATCAACCTGAAAATCTGCCAGCCTTGAATGAATATAAGTGGATAATTGAAGTTATTTACAATAATTGCATATGCTAAGCTTTTAATTTATTTTTATCTTGTATTTATAATTTCTGCTTTGATTGTGCTTTGATGCAGCACTTACTGTGACTGAGGATTGTCTAGTTGAGCTGTAGTGGAATTTGGTAGTAGTCACAGAACAGTAATTTTTTTGTATGGCATTAATTGCAAGATTGATATCTGTCTTAAGCTACAAGCGCTAAGAACTCTAATATCTAGATAACAGGAGATAAATCATTTTCAGTGTGTCTTAGCCAAAGCAAGAGCAATTTTAGTGATAGAATTTCTTAGAAAATACCTCATAGCTGAGGATAACAGTGTGGGAAATAAAATATGCTGCTGGGCTTTCTGAAAAGATATTACTGTTTCTCCCTTCACCTTCTCACCCCATCCTCAAGGATTAAAACAGCTGAATTGCTAGACTTGTCATTGGCCTTTCTAAAAATGCATGTGTTTCTGATGGTAGCAAATATGCCTCCAAGGTCAGCATCACTCTCTAATATGTACAATGCTTCTCCATTGGTTATGGCAAACATGCAAAGCTATTAGCAATAAAATAGATCGGGAGGCCTGTTTGCACATGGGTGCATTCATAGCTATGTTATATGATACTGTTTTTGAGCATAGGAAATAATAGCAAAACTGATGAACAACATCAAATATTCTCTATTGGCTTCTTTACCTTCTCCACTAAATGAACTGTGAAAGAAGCAAACCCCAGAACTCTGATGGAAGTAAGGAGGGCTTGTGGCAGAATTACCACCCATGCCAGAATATTACCTAAGCCGACTTAATGCTAATAAATCTTGTTCTTTCCCCAAACAACCCAAGCTTTTCAGAAGTTTTCAAAGCACCTGTAGCTTTACAGGTTTCCTAGAAAGGAAATCCCATTTTCACTTCTCAAGTGAACCCCAAAATGGGGAAGGTACCTGGGCAATGTCTGTAAATTTTGCTAATCTATTACTGAGTGCTCCCACATGCACAGCATAGGCTTCTCACAAAGAAGCCAGTGAAGAAAATTGCTATGATGATTGAAACACAAATTCTGGTTTCTCTCCCAGGAATATATTCAACTGCTGAACTATATTTTAAACAGTTATCTGGCTTCACTTCAGGAAGTATTTTTGGCATATTCACAGCTCAATTGTTATAAATTTTAGTTGGAAATTAGGTGTTCAAATCAATAGTAAGGTTATTAAAGCTGCATCAAGTATTTCACATGAAGAAGGGTAACTATTGGTAGTTGTAAGTGCTTTTCTGTTTTACAGAAAAGCTGGGTTTTGCTTGGTAATGTACCTGCAAACTTGCTACAAAATATGAAAGAAATCAGATCTTAAAAACAGGGATTAGTTGGGGCTTTTTTGCTACCTGCTGTCCTTACTAACAAAGTTTATATTGCATTTGATTAAGGTAGATATCTGTGTTACAATTCCATACATAGGAGTCTGGGAGAATTTTTAACGCTTTGAAGTTACACAGATTCCTGTTTGGTCTTTTTGGTTGTTGCTTTTTTGTTGTTGTTTTGTGGTTGGGTTTTTTTTTGTTTGTTTTTTTTTGTTTAGTTTTGGTGGTGTGGGTTTGTTTGGTTTTTTTGTTGTTTGGGGATTTTTTTCTATGTATTTTGTTTATATGTGATTTTGTTTGGTTGATTGTTTTTGTTTCCCAAGACAAGCTTTCAGTACAGTATATTCACAGATTTTTCTCGGGTTTAGATTTTCCACTATTTTTAAAAAGGATGACTTTTCATTGGTTTTTTTACTTTCAAAACACATCTCAAATCAGCCTTGAAGTTCCAGACGAGATTCGTATAGGAGGTAAACCTCAAACATATCTGATGCCTGGGGAAAATGATGAGGAAGGGTGTTAGGGTTTAGGGCTATTTGTTGCTGTTGGTTGAATGCATTCAGATGCTGGGAAATAAGAGCCTCCTACAGGTTTATCTACACTTATTTTTTGATGGTTATGACATCTTACTGCTTTAGAGCAGGGTCAGAATTTGTGACCCTTGTCAGGTGTACTCTAGATGAAATTCTCATAGACCTTAAATGGTAATACTGCATTGTACGGGGCAATACAGAGGTAACAGGTCAAACTGTCAAGATTCACATAATGTACTGAAAGAACTGTTAAAGCATAGTCTAGTGAGTTTGAAAGACTACATTAGTAGAAGGGCTGCTGATGAGCTCATATCTTTTAACCAACAGAACTGAGCCATGCTTGGCTTCACATGCAGAACTGAAGCCATGCTTGGCTTCACATGCAGTGAGGCATTGTGATTTGGTGACTATTTTTGGCTGGGTATTTTAGGTGGTGTATTTGTTCCAACTCCAGCTTCATGCCCTGTTCTTATCCATGCTGCATAAATCAGTTAATCTTTCTCATATTTACGTATATTGCGAAAGTTATTAGTTCTTTAACCAGGGGAACCTGAGTTGAACTGTGAATGTGCAAATTGTTAGATAAAGTTTAAATGCTGCCCTTGACTTGTCTGTGCATACACATGCAAACACTTTTTCACATGTAAAGCTAAATACTCCTAAAATACAGAATCTTAAATGGTGTAGCTCTGCTTATTCAGTGTTCATAATTCAATGTTCATAATTAATTCTGTGTAAATGTATATAGATAACTCAAATTCCCTTCAGGATAACCACAGCTTGGTAAGCACTTCCTTTCTACAGCAATGATTGTAGAGCATGTTTACTCAAATGAAAATAGATTGGCATTTTTGTTAAGAGTGTCATTATAAACTTCTAAGTTAAAACCTCCAATCATGCTAATGTTCAGAATCATTGCCAGGTAACTGTTCAGTCATTAAAATATTTTAAAAGGCATTTTTTGACCTCCATGTAAAAATGTTGCAGTATTACATGTGTTTTTTATTTTTTTGCCTCCGGAGAGTTAAGGAATTTTTTCCATTGTGTTTCATCCCTTTGGGGAATTCTTTAAAAAAAAAAAAACCCAACAAACAAACAAAAAAAGCAAAAACCAAACCGAACTAAAAATCAAACCAAGAAAAAACCCAAAAGCTTAGCCAAAAAGCCCCTAAGTGTTTGTGTATGATGTCTTCATTCTGGTGTCATCAGTGTATATCCACTAATGTTATTTCTATGGGTTTAGGCTTATTACTATCTTACATTTTTCTGTAGCTCTCCCAGATTTCTCAGTTTCCTTCATAATGGTGTTGAGATATTTGAAGGAAACTGTGGTTAAGAACCTTTACATAGAAAATGCAGCTTTTGCTTGTGTTGTCTACATTTAGTGTACCAAAATTCTAATTTTATAGATTTGTGAGGGTGAAGCATGTAGAGTATGCGTGCATTTGTGTCCATGTTGTCAAGGAAAAAGGTGTCAATACATTGTTCACTTTGTTGTTCTGTTTCCTGTAGAGAATGTTGCTAAAATGTAGTTAGTTTTTATTTTTGAAAGAACAGACATAACTGAAATCTTAATAAATAAATCAATAAAGTGCTAATCAGTAAATTTCATCTCTGAGCTACCCTCCATACCAGATGTTACTAATATTACCTATCTTATTCTTCTCTAGTTATTTCTTATGGAGGAAGGTGGGGAGGGGGGGTAGGGGCAAGAGATGCGGTAGTGGAAATAAGTCTTAGTTTAAGTTTACTTAGCTGAGGCAAAATTGTAATTGAAACATATTAGGATCGATACAAACTACGTAAGAAGCCATGAATTGTTTTTCTAGCCTGCCAGGTCCTAATATCTAGGTACTGGTATCTCATGAAATGCTATAATATTTTTTCCTCTGGTGAGTGAGTAAATATTTCAGCACAGAAGAAAAAAAAAAAAACCCCAACAAAAAATACACTTGAAAAAACAATCAAGAAAGAAAGAAATAGAAAAAAAAAAAAGAAAAGGAAAAACCAAACAGTTTTTCTGTTTTTTTTTTTTCTGTATGAAACAAAGAGAAAAGAAAAAGAGAAAAGGAAAAAATAAACCGTTTTTCTGTTTTTTCTGTATTTCTATATGAAGAATTTTTTTTGACCCTCCTTTCACTTTTTTCTCTCAAACTCATCAGTCATGATCTTTTCTACTAGGTGTGCACAGACTTGTAATGCAGCTGTGGTTTTAATATGAAGGAGTACACACCTGAAGTAATGCATTGTATTGGTTATTTCATAAAAAGCCTTTTTCATACTTGAAAAATGAGGGCTAGATTTGTAAAATACTTTCAGTGTGTCACTAGTGTTCTAAAGGCAGACTTTTGAGACCAGTCAAATGTTTTCAGAATCTGTTTCCCTCAGAATAATTAATGTGTGTTGCTTACATTTTTAAATTAGAAATGCAAAAAAATTGTGGGTTAGAGTAATAATTGGTACCCTTTCAAACTGCAAGGTCTGTTTTTACTATTATTCATACAGTATGGGAACAGAAGGAACAATTCCACAGAACTTCACTGTTTCATTTGAATTTTTTTGCATGCCTTCACCTCTTGCAGGATGCTGTGATGTATCATTAGCTGTTGGGTTCTCTCACCTGTGTATGTCGGAAGGTGAACTGTTACATTTTTCAGTTCATTTCTGATTTGCAGAGTATTGGAACCATTTCGGTTCAGGTCCAGTTTAGGTCAAAAAGGTTTGCTATAATCAGTTGGGTTTACATGGGACAAAACTTTTAAAGGTGGACATAGTCAACTGGCAGCGATGTACACACAGCATGGGGCTCTAGGAATGGGGGCTTCATCTGCACTCTCGCTCTTCTCTATCAACCTTGGCATCAGTGGTGTTTCCAGGTTTTTATCAAATCTTTGGGATCTGTAACTCTGCACTAATGAAAAAGGTATGAAAAACCTTCCCATTTGGCTCTGCAGGGAAGGTTCAGAAGCCTAGCAGAGGCCTGAGGCTTGTGCTCACCTCTAGGTAAGCTGTGCAGAGGCAGAGGTGTGGAAGGGAAGGCTCTCACACGCTGCTGTTTTGCAGACCTTGGTGAACACAAATCCTCCTTGTAACCAGCGAGGCTCTATGTTCAACTGGCAGGTTTTTGTTGAACCATTTATTCCAAATTGGCAACCAGAAATATTTTTCTTGGTTCAGTTTCCATTATAGTTCAAACTGCTTAGCAATCAATATGAATTCTGGTTCCATTTTGATTTATATCCAATGACTTGATGAAAGTGCATATAGTTCTGAAAAGGGAAGCAAATGTGTGCATGCTTCCCACTCCTTCTATCATTAATGGGAGCCTGTAGCTCACTTGCTTCGCAGCACAAAATACTTGAAAATATACCAGTGTCTTGTAGATCAAAGAAAATAAAAATAATACATTGAGTATTTTGTGACAGGTTATTATTAGGCTATTTTGGAGTTGTATTAGTATGTACATTCAGGTAGATTAAATAAAAACTAGAAAGCATTACTTCCATAGTTAAAATATTCAGAAGCTTAAGGAGTCCTGAACAAGACCTTAGAAAGGATGTAATGTCTTTTCACAGAGAATGTCTGCAGCAAACCCTTATAAAGAATTAAATTTTTCAAGTAGCTGTGTTTTAGAGCAGCCACCTTTTAATTTTTTTGTCCTTCAGATGGTAGCAGAAAGGAACAATTACATCTGCAGGGACTTCTGGATATTAATAGGAAAAAAAAATACCACTGAGTTGCTGTCATCCAGTGAATATTACTTCGGTAGTTGCAGAAAAATCTTCTTGTGATTATGCACTGTATGAAGTTAGTATGTACAACACTTCAAATCTGCTGCATAAGCCTAATCTCTATTTTTCTAATCTTTTCTATTTAATGTGTTATTTAGAAATACCTCTTGATTTCAATGACTTGCAGTGAAGGGCTTATAAGGAAAAATGTCTTATTTTAATTTAAAGATCTGAAAAGAGCTTCCACGTGCAAAATAAGGTCCAGTGAGAAAGCAACTTTACTTTGTGTTCTTTCAAAAATCAATATCTGAATAAGAGCTTCAGGGTGCTGAGCACTAGTAGGGGAAAAACAATAATTACTCTTTATTTTTTCTTTATTAGTAGATGAGCTGGTTTGAGGGTTTTGTACCATCAATCCTGGATGCTCAGGGTTTAAAAAACTTGGAGTTTTTTTGGTTTTGTTGTTTTTTTCTTTTTTTGTGTGTGTGGTTTTTGTTTTGGTGTGGTTTATCTGGATCATTTATTTCTGTTCTATGAAGTATCATAGCAGATATCATGTGGTGACAGTGAATTACACAATTCCCAAGCAATCTCTGTTTTTATGCTGGAAAGAACACTTGAATTTAAAGATGTTATACATTATTATAAAAATACACATTTTGTTTTTCTTTGTTTTTTAGCGTCTTGTTGAAGCTGCAGAAGATGCTTACCTGAAACATGAGTTTGATGCTGACTTACAGGTAATTAATACTTTCTTAAATATTTATCATCAGGGTATACTATAGATTGCTTGAAGAACTGCTGTAGAAAGCCAAGCATGTGAGTAATAGAAGGATGCAGATTGCAGAAGATGGAATTAATGAAGGCTGGCTCAGAATTTTGACAGGTTATGTATTTAGTGTATGCTGGGAGACCAAGTGGGTGGATTTTTAGAGGTTTCATTTAAATTCCCTGCATGTCTGCTTAGGTCAAGATTTTTAAGCACAGTAATTAGCAGCATGTTTCATCGTTGTAGTGTACTGGCAAGGAATTGTTCTATAGAGACTTGAATTTGTAGATGAAGTGGAACTCACAGGGGTGGGATTAGTGTGACCTTGATTTGTGCAAATGGTATGTATTTGTATCCAGGTCTAGAGCAGACACCAGTTTTCCCTCTTACCTAGAAGCCCTCAGAATCAGACCATTATAGTCTCAAAATGTTGCCTGTAGGAATAGCGTGGGAAGGAGAAGCACTATGGCAGTTCACAGTTATAAAATGTTTAAAAGAAAAACCTTTGCTTAAGTAAGACACACAATTAAAAGAAAAAAATGTTAATTTAGAAACCAAGTAATCTTAACCTAAAATGGAAAATTTAACCATAAGTGTTGCTCATTACTTAAATAAATAAATACCTCCTTACCTGTAATGAATTTCTATATCTTTGGTTTCTTGAATGTCTTGTTAGGTGAAGTTTTGTTTACTTTGTCTCCACCTAGATTTAATTTTAAAACCTTCTGTGAATAATTGCCCTGTGTTTATTTTGATTTTGAACTTAAGCATTAAGGGAAACAGTAATTTTCTGTATACTTTTTACCATAGATGTATCTAAGAAGGACACAGATCTATAAATTCTATTTTCAGATTTTACCATGGTTACTTCCAGTAATCACAGAACATTTTCTTTTAATGAAAATATCATGTGAATTACTGATTTCTGTGCAGGAAGAAACATAGACTGAACTTTTAAGAACTAAGGATAAAAAAAATCAACAAAACAGTTTTGAAGGCTGTGATACTGAGATCTATCAGCCCATGTTGAAGTAAAGACAAAATGAATGCACTGAAGATGATAATTCAGATTATTGTTGTATTGCTGGCTTCTGTATTCAAGTGCTTTAGAGTTCTGTTACATTTCAGTCTTGCAGAGGTGTGCTGCATTTTATTTTTTTACACTTTAAGCCTTAGAGAAATAGGATCTATTGTCTGAATAAATCAGAAACACACTTTACAGGAGATTTTTAGAGGTCTACAGTAAGTGCTTCTTCACTGCAGGATAGTTCTCACTTTGACAAAGCCCTTCATTTGCTGAGGCTTTGGAGATATTAGCACTTTCAGGAAGCCAGTTAAAAGCCATTTATGTCAGCAGCATTAACAGGGCAATCAAATCTTTGTGTAGAGCTCTGTTGTTTATTACTGTCATGGTCCATTAAAGCTAATCAATTGTTAATTTTGGTTTCAGCGACCCCTTTGCAACCCTTGCTGGGTGATTGTTGTTTTTTATCAAAAGTCTCGTAATACCATCTGCTTAATATAACATAATGGCCAGAAAGACTTGATAGTGTACATTCAAGTGGAGGGGGACAGAAGGCTTATATAGTATACAGTGTATACAATTCTGCTATCAAAGAGGAATTTTTTGGCATTTGTATTGCCTTGGTCGATGTGTGGAAGCCAGGATTAAATACTTTGAATTAGTGGCATGTGTTACAGCATCCGTCTGTGCTCTTTGTGTTCAGATATTCTGGAAACTGAGACAGCACATAAAGAAAGTGCTTTTGTGATTTTATTGGTCCAACCTCACTTTCTATGTCTTGAGGACAGTATAGATAATATTGTTGGTACATAAAAATGATATAAAGGAGAAATAAAATTATATTAATATTTTTATTGACTGTGAAAAACACCAGCTTAAAGGAAATAATAACAGGGAAAGTTCATCTTTTAGGCTGCTGGTATTCTCTGCAATGCTGAAACTATATTATTTGATTAGGCTAGACCTGATCCCTTCTGGGCATTTTTCTTAATAACATTATTAGTTTTGTCCTTACTTATTCTATGGGCATTCTAATCAATATACTGTAATGCTGTATAATGGTCTACTCACTCAGCTATCTATCCCTGAACTGAATCTTTTGACGTCACCAGCAAACACCTTGTAGTTATAAACATAAATAAAATTTCTAGTGAATTGAAAGAAATAAATCACAATGGGTGATACGAGATTTAACTCATCAGCATTACATATTGCTTGTTTGAGTAATGGGTAAACTAAGAATCAATGAGAGCCGGCTTTAAAGGTTTGCTGCGCAGTATCTGGACTTCGGGAAGCTCTTTTTTGTGTTAGAGCTGTGAACCAAGAACTGTGGTTTTAGCAAGTTATGAGAAAATAACCTTCTGAATGTTACTTATATTTGAACCTTTAACTCAATCCAGGGTTTTCTCACCTGGCGGGTATAGTTTCAAGTTATTCTGTGCTTTTAAAGACTCTTTTCAAGTTGTTACTTAGTGGAATTTAATCATGCCTCACAGTTTACCTTATATCCCCAATCACCATTTGTATTGATACAGCAAGTTGCATTGTCATGGTATTTCCATAGGCTTAAACAATGACTCATCTTGCTTTATAGGGGGCACTGTGCTTCCCTCGCTTTAAAATAAAGTACTTCCTCCTGGTTCTGTGGCTTTAACATAATGGAAAAAAAATTACGTGACAGCTGGCTCCTATACTAAAGACCCAGCAAGAGTATTGGATGTTACAGGTTTTGAAGTGACTCTGTAGCCATCTTTTAGTTTTGTGGACTTAATTGTTTGCCAGAGAAAATATTGAAAGGAAAAGATAAAAAAAGAAGGTAATACCTTCTGTTAGGAGGCAATCTTAAAAAAAAAAAGGTATCAATTTACAATTGTTGAAAACTGAAATTTGGCCTCCTGATGGTTCATTTCTTTTGTGCTTGGGTATGCGTTTCCTACAATGTGAACTGCCTTGTTCACAGAAACACTGTGGTGGAGCAAAATCTCTGTCATAGTGTTGTTCTATTTCTGGTTTTCAATAATCTCAGGAAGTGGACACTCAGCAGAAGAACTGATGCTGGAGTTCCCAGTGGAGCAGTAAAAGTAACTTTCACTTTGTTTCTTACAGAGTAAATTTTAGAGTCAGTAAAGATCTGTAATACTTTGTTCCTACCCTGTTTTCATACTTCTGACCCCAATGACAGGAAGAATTAATAAAAAAATTCATTATGGGTACTGGTTCATTTGCTGAATGTTTTCATTGTATAGACACATTGGCAGGGTAGTTCTTCTATTTTCTGCATGTTAATTAAGTTCATTAGTTCACTCTCCTTACATTCCAGCTGAGCTTTCTCTGCGTGTGTGTGATGTGATAATAAAAAAGCAAGGTTATTTCTTTTTAATAGAATCAAAGCTAGTGCACAGTTGATGTCACCTGAGTTACTAGATGTTTTCTTTTTGGATTGTTGTAGCCTCACTTTCTATGTAAAATCGGAGAGGTTCAGGTACCAAATCTTGACCATATTTCAGCTTTATGACTAGATGAGGATTAATCAAGCAGTTTTTAAGGAAGGATTAATTTGAATTTAAGAATACCTCTAAAGTTAAATTAGTGGAATAAAAAAAAAGAATCATGGTATAAGGCTGCTTTTCATTAATAATTTTTTTGGATCTGTATGGTTGAATCTTAAGAAAAAGGTTTTCAAAAACAATACCAGAGTTAGGTACCTGTCTGCCAGATTTTGTTAGTGGTTAACTTTATATTTGCGTTTTGAGTCCTTGAAAAATCTCATCGTTACCCTTAAAGTACATAAGTTTGGTACATAAAAAATCTTGTAAAGTCAACATCTAGATGGCTGAAGATTTTTTCTCCAGTGGTTTAAACAGGTGAACAATATACTTTTTTTATACATATTTAATGATTTCTTTAAAGTTTACAGAAGGTGAGACTTCAGAGGTTTAGGAGAAAGCATAAATAGCAAAAGAAGACTGGGGAGCAGAATTAGTCCAGTTCATAAGTTCTACAGCTTCTGGGTCTGATTCTGCAACTGTTAGTATTACTGGATTTCAAGGGATGTTATCTGACTTCTGGTAATTTTGAAATTCCACAGCTGGGTACAGGGCTTAAATACAGACATGAAAGCATAACTTAAATTGCTTCTACCTTTAATTAAAATTCTGATCTAAATGCTTGTTTAATATAATGATACTATGTCAAAATTTGTACTGATGGATTATTAAAAGATTATTTATTTAATTAAAAATTAATCAAATAGTAATTATATTGATACCAGTTACTGGAAAATACAAGGACAAAAGATAATTGGGAATAGCTATTCTGCATAATCTTATTTAAACTCCTGCTATAACATATGCATTACTTTCATGTTAATATTTCAGAAAAGTCTGTTTGCATATTTATTATCTAACTAATTTTGAATGAGGCACATGATAACTAGATTTACAGTCCAGCAGCATTAATATTTTTCTGGCTGTTAGAATGATGACCACAAGACTGAAGTCAGCTCTGGTGGGGTCCTGAACATCCGTGATGGTAAGGGAAGTTCCATTGGACTCCAAGAACTCCAAACCAGTGATTGAAATGACTTTTTGAAAAGTACATTTGAAACAGCAGTTGAGCATCTGAAGTTTGATGTACTTCATGGATTATTTATCCAAGCTGATTACTTTCTAAATCAGAAATTAGTCTTTCTAAGCTCCTGACATCCTAAATTCCTTTTTAGACTTTCTTTGAGATATCTTGCAGACCAAAGTGCTCTCAGATGTATTTGGATGGGATATGGACCAGTGTACTTGTATCTTGTAATAGGGTAAAAGAAAGAGATCATTAATTAGTACCAATCTAAAGTGTTAACTTTTCATCACCATGTGCAACTCTTACAGAAGAAGATACAAACCCTGGAAACATTATAGTTTATTCAGTTGTAAGATCTGCCTCTGGAGCTCTTCCCCAGGGTGCCTCACACAGGACCTGCTCTCAAGGGGTTCCTCTTTGTGTTCCTCTTTGTGTCCCTCTAACACTTGTCCTGTAACAAGTTCTTCTGTATTGTTATGTTAATCCAACTGAAGGCATAATATAAATATGCTATGATATAGAAATGCTGCCAGGACCTGCAGAAGACTTAGTTTTCTGAATAGTTAGAAACAAATGAAATGTAAATTACTAAACCAATTTTAATTTGACGTGTGCTTTTAACTTCTGAGGACAAGAGTGAATTTCAAAGCTAAGCACAGAAATGCGGAGTTTACCTTGTCTCAGAAGCAGAGATGCAGGACCTGATTTTTCAGCAAATTCATGATTTCTCTACTATAAATAATTGTCATTTCGGTGCCATTCTGTTCTACGCAGACAGCCATCAAAAATAAATAGTAGTACTTTCCCTGTTTAATTCAATAGCTGTTCTGTCTAATTTAGGATCCAACAGCAAAGGAATTTGGAGCCATGGTGGGACTTTGCAATTGCAAATAACATGCTTCACTTCTGAGAGAGTTTGGCCCAAAGTTCTGGAGATTGAATCTTCTGACTGCAGTTATAGGATTCATCCTTTTGGTACCCTTAACAGATTAGACTCATTAAACAACTATCAGAAGTAGTTTCCAGACAGTTCTGGATTTATTGCTGCCTGTCTTTTGTGATAGCAATTGCTATCTGAAGCATGTAAAGAAAACATTGAAGAACACACCATAAATTCAGTTATACCCATCAGATATGGACATAGTGCTTTTTGGTGATATCTGCTGTAAATAATTACAGAAATCTGAAACCTGGAGTTGTCAAAGAACTGAATAACTGAGCACATATGTTTTGTCTTCCTGATATTTTTCTTTTTATATTTTTTTGTCCCTTTGTTATGCTTGCTTGCTACCAGAAATGAGAAGGAAGTAGCTTTCTCATCCCATGAGTGTTTTCAGAATTTCACGTTATCTGATTAAACATTGAGATACCCCGAAGTTTTTTCTGAACAAGGGAACCCACCACTTTGGAACAACTCATAATCAGGTAGGTGGGGCTCTCAGGATAGGAGAAGCCTGCTCAAGTTGCTTCTCTAGTGGATATTAAATTATTTATATGATGTGAAGCAACTGCAGCAGAAGGGCTTGTGAGACACTTTGCTCAGAAAAGCCTGGTGGATGGGGCAGTCATTTTGGAGCTCAGAAGCCCTGGTCTGAGTTTGTTTCACTTGATTCAGAGGATGGGTTTCAATTGCAGTATAGGTCTTTTCCTCTCTGGCTCAATTCTGCAAAAAAAAAAAAAAAAAAAAAAAGTATTTCCCAAAACTATGGAGAATCACAGGTCAGGTCTAACAACAGTAATAAGATGGAACAGAAAGCATTTACATATGTATGATACATCTGTACAGTTTTCCCTTTCCCATGCTCAAACTATTAAGTATTTCCAGACTGCTTTTTTATGGTCTTCATAAGCATCTGTAAGAATTTGAGAAATGTTTAAAAGAAATATACATTGAGATTCTGCATATTCACATAAATTCACAGGGTAAGTTTATAAGTAAAACAGAAGCTCTCATTAAAATAGTGATTGCAGCACCAAATTTTTTCTTTTATTGGTTTCACAAAGCAATTCTTCAACTTGCTCCAATAGAACAGATAGAATAAGCTAGTATTGTTTAGATAAAGGGATAATGATGTACCAGAAGGAGTCAGTTACATGAAAACAGATATGTTAACTTTCGAGGGGCAGGAGGAGAATTAAAAAAGAGACAATATGAAATAAAATTTTAGTAGAAAATTAATAACAATGCTGCAGCCTCAAAATTAGTTTGAAATTTCGCATATCAAGCTGAGAGTGAATGTAAACGTGTAAGAACTTTAGGCTTCAAAAAAATTGTCTTTCAAAACGCCTAGCATTTGTTCCAGAAATGCCCAAACCAGAATAGCACTGAGGTGCAGGACAGAAGGCTGGAGAAAGAGAAATAATTTATAAAAGCAAACCTGTAAAGTGTCAATATTTTTGTGTTTCAATAGTAGTGACAGTGGTCTTTTTGCATGCCTCTCTAAAACCATTACCTTTGCTTATAGAGACTAAAAAGGAGAAATCATTTTCAGCTACTGAAATAAAAAGGCAAACCCCTCTTTCCTCCATCCTGTTCTATGTCAGGTTAGGCAATTATATAAACAGTAAGAAGTTGCCCAATATAACCTTCATTATAAAATGAAAGAAAACTTTAGAGAGAGAATAAAAGCAGGTAACATTCAAGTGCCATTTAAAAATGAGTTTCAGAGAAGCTGGACAAAAGAAATATGTGCAGGGAATGAGGGAGGAACACTGCATAGAAGATGAGAAAAAATATCACAATGTGATTGAAAAATCATATGATCCCCAAGATTACCATAAACCTCAGAGAAACTCATCTCATCATTGTCAGAGCTGCCAAAGATGATGTGTCTAAAAACATGTCCGTAGTTTATGGGACTATCAATTTCCAGTTATAACCAAGAAAACAGCTAAAGTGTCAGAGAAAAGGAGAAATTATGATGCAAGATGAAGTTAGAGTTGCCAATGTTTAATGATTGGCATATTGATGTGATAGCAAAGAGGAATTTGGGATTAAAAATCATCTCGTAGTGGAGAGTTATTTGACTTGCCTGTTGAGACTTGTGGCTGAGAAATTAGTGATCAGTGCTCTCAGGAAGAAGGAAAGTTTGTCACCTTCTGGTAATGCTTTATAACTAGTTATTAGCTTTCTGTCTGAGAAAAGGTCAGATATTCGGTGCCTTGAACTCTGAGCCCTGTGCCGTTTACCTGGTTGGCAGCAGCCTTACCCTCACTGCTGAGCAGTTTTACACTGAGAGTCATATTTATGTGTTATGCTCCTTTAGTCCTGTCAAGAACTTGGTTAATGTTTTCAAGAAAATGACTATCCTTTTTTAAATTGATGCCAAATACAAGTGACAGTTCTGAGGACTTTGATCCTATGAAGATGTGTTTTGAAAAATGCTGCTTTGGTTTAGCTTTCCTTTATCTGTGGATGTTCAGTACTTATAAGACAGCACAAAGAGTAGGTGATGTACAGATTGTTGTTTTTCAATTTGTTAAGACTAGTACACCAAAGATGCACAGTGCAGTCTATCATCAAAGCTGTGTGTTTGAGATACATGTTT
This sequence comes from Loriculus beryllinus, assembly GCA_039877255.1. Taxonomy (NCBI): domain Eukaryota; kingdom Metazoa; phylum Chordata; class Aves; order Psittaciformes; family Psittacidae; genus Loriculus; species Loriculus beryllinus. The sequence continues at coordinate 55,234 of JBCJKH010034343.1, forward strand.
TTCCCAGAGTCACATGCTTTTTGAACAGTCTCAAAAGCGTGGTTTAAAGAATTGATTTGAAACAGCTATTTAGTTCTGTGTGTACTTTTATGTATTTTGTGTCTACATTTACTTTCTAATATGTTGAAGGGATGAGAGCTAAGGTGCTTAGAGGAGCAAGCAGTGCTGGAGTTAATGTTTTTATTTATAAGGCTCATTGGTTAATGGTATTGAAGGAAAATAAGATCCTTAATTCACTCTTGAAAAATTCAATGCCCTATTGTTCTCACTTTTCTGAAGTCACTGTTTATAACATTGCTTTCCTTTCCCCTCTGAGGAATAATATAATTTATTGGAGCAGTTCATTCATAGTCTATGTGATATCTATCTTTTGGGACAGAGATACCTTTTGCATGATGTACACACTGTTAGTTTCAAACTCTTCCTGTTTGCTTTATGTGAAAGGGTTTGTAATCAAGAATATTTATGCATCCTGGTACCCAGTTGTGCTGTGCTTGCTGTTTTCTGCTCTTCGTAAAAAATTAAACTTTTTTTCTTTTTGGCTCACACCTACCTGAGAAGCAAAAGATTTTAGAATATTGCCCTATGGATTTATGATTACTAGGCAGATAGCCAGTAATAAGCAGTGATATCTGATACTACAGCACAGACATTTTCTGCCTTTTTCCACCTTTTTCCTATTATCTTTAGGTTTAATAACTATAAATGAAGGGAATAAATGGCAGATCATCTTTTCTCTTTTTGTGCTTTGTGGTTTTGTTTTTTTTTTTTGGTTTTGGAGGTGCTTGGTGATAAGATTAACGTCATAGATTCTTTCAACCTCGTAATTAGGAATAGACAAATTATTGAAAAGGATAGAAGTAATGTAGCTTTATTCACTTCTGAGAAAGCAGCATTTTTGTTACATAAATAATATTAAATGAAAATAAAAGCATTATAGCTACAGATTGAATGAATATATACGAGAAAGGCAAGATAGAAGTTACTAAGCAGTTCATAGCTTTAGATGAGATCGTATTTCTGACTTGTGTAGTATGAAAGTCAGTAAATCATAGATGATGATAGTGGAAATATTTCCATGGTTTTGTACATGCTAATTATTGTAGGAAAAAAAACCAACCCAAGGTACTTTCTTGCCTTTGGCTTATAAGAATGAAAAGCAGCTACACTGGCACCTTCACGTTTCAATAGCGTATGTTGTTTCTTTGTTTCTGAATCTCACACAATTGCTGACTACAAAATTAAAATACCAAGTTCATTATTTAAACCCAAAATAAAACTTGCTTTAGACTTATTCTTTGTCTCTAATTGTAGTGTCTGTGTTTTGAGCTTTATTAACTTGAAACAGAAGGAGCCCCCACTTTTGTGCCGAAGTTAATTAAAGCTGGTAATGATTATTGTCTGAAAATTCTCTGGGTTCAAGTAGGTTATTTTGCCTCTGCTGCTGTTTTCACGCATCATTTCATCAATCATGTGGTTGGTCGATTCATAATGTACAGGATTTGTCTGAATTCAGTGAGCTATGGGTTTTTTATCAGAAAAGGAAGCTTGCATATTTGTTTAACAGCTAGTTGAAAGTTTCTGCTTGTAAAGTAGCCGCTGGTGGCTTTTAAACTCAGTTTGGGTTTTTTTTGTTTTAATTAATTGGAAAAATGAAAGCAATTATTTTTCTTTGAATAATGGGTAATAGCACGAACCACAATAAATAGGTGTCAAAGGCCACAGTGAATGGCTTTCAGGTCTTTTTAATTTAAAATGTGAACATTTCAAAACATGACAAATCTATAATGTGTAAAAAACCTTCAGACTCAGAAGTACAGTCTTCTGAGCTGTACTTTGCATGCTAGTACAGTTCTGACTGTTCCTGATCGTATGAAATAATAATGCATATTCATATGCATGTGTAGTTTAGTATTTGTTTCAATAATTTTGTTTAGAATTCTGCATTTCAACCTTATGTATACATGTGTATGTATGTGCGCATCTTTGTCACTGGTTTTGTGAGTCATGCTGTGGGAGATGTTCGGCTTGAAAAAACCAGCAAAACGCAAACAATAAAACCCCCAAACAATCAATCAAATAACTGCCCTCCCCCCTTCAAACTCCTGATGGAAGAGCATAGACCATGTCTAAGATCAGGCCCAGGGGTATTGTAACAATGTGCAATAGATAAATGGATTAAATTAAAAATAGAGGATCTATTTGCATAGGGGAAAAGATTGAAAAAATTGGTGGCAGGTTCCCTGAGAACTCATAGATGGCAAAATTAAATACGTGTTTTGTTCTTGTTTTACTTAAAAAAAAAAAAGGGCAAAATTACAATAAAAATTGTTTAAATGTTACATTTCATTTCATATTTCAGATTTAAACCTTGCCACAGACTACATGATCTTCTTTACTTTCTGTCACACTTCCCTTCTCACCAGGGTGTCCAGCTAAATTTCCCTTTTCCCACTTAGAATTCTACCCTCATGGCAGAAGCAGCAGAGGGCTGTGGAGGCAGTTGGGAATCTGCTCTGTGGAAGTGTGGGCTACTGTGGCTCATTTTTGCTGTCTTGCCATTGGCAACATACAGTCTGCTGCCCTCGACATTTTTGCCTGTGTTCAGCATGGTGTTTGGCTGTTGGCTGAGGATCTTTCATAGCAAGCTGTGTACTGCTTTTCCTAAGACCATGTGCCAATTCAGATCTCTGTAAGTCTTTTTCTGACACAAGTGTTACATCTTCTAACGCGTTGATATAGTAGCTTGGGATCCAGCTGTTTCCTGTAAATTCTTCGGAAATTAATAGTCCCATGAAGTATTTCTGTGTTAGTGTCACTTATTAATGATGGAGATAGAGATGTTCAAAGTTAAATGCACACCTCTCAGTGAATGGGCAAGTCTTACGTTACCTTTTGAAAATTGTCCCCTTTGTTACTGAAATTCCCATACAGGTAAATGGCTATTGGAATAGCTCTCCAGAGGTCAAGTGATTATTGGTCTCCTAGACAGACCCAAATTTCCAAGCATTAACTACCTCTAAAATGTCAATGATATGAAAAGACAGTAAGAATGTGAAATATAAGGTGATGATGTTATGAAAAGTTATTCAGTTTCTATAACTGCTGCCCTTCTCTACTGCATTCCATATCTCAGAATTGCAATTTTCTGCAGATTTTATGAGATCTATGTTCATTGAGATCTATTACAGGTTATAGAATAAGAGATCTCTTAAAGATTAATTGAAATTAAGACAAATATATTTGTCATTTTTGGTCCAAGTTCTGCACTAAATTTCATAAAACAGCAGCAAAGTTATCATCCACAGTTACCCCATAGGTAGAGAAAATGAATTTTTATTTTTTCTTAATTTCTTGTGTTCTCTTGGTAAATATCTTGCTATATGTTTCCTCCAAATAATGTCCCAGTCCTTGACCTTTCAACATACTGTCAGTACCACTGTTCCTCTGGGCTTTTGGAGAACTGAAGTGGTAGTGAAGGAGGTTCTACTGAAAGAAGGTAGTGAAGGGTACAAAATGGAGACAGAGCAGTTTTAAAGAAGAACCCCTTGCAATCCTGCCAATATATGTTTATACAGGTTTTTTTCTTTCACTTTAATCGAAGGATAATACTTTCCAGTAGCACTTGGGACTGGTTGGAGTGAACGCTCTTCAGCCTTGGTAATTATTTTCCCACCCATTGGTGAGCATTTCTACTTCCATCCCTAATGTTTCAGGAGTTGTTCCTTCCTTTCATCTTATTCCAATACATATTTTCACTTCATCCTGCTGTTTTCCCTTTGTGTGTGAGAAGACAAAACTGGGGAGTAGGATTGTTACAAAGTCCAATGCATTTCAACTAATTCAGTTTTGTCTTACATGAGTGACACCCCATGGTACTTGTGTAAACCACGAGTGGTCCTGATATATCAGGGTAAATCTGGACAGAGACTCAAGGAAAGAATTTATAGAGTACAAAATAGTTTCATTTGTTGTCTTGCCCTTTCTCTTCAGACTGCAGTTCAGCTCTGCTTTTGACTGATAATACGTTTCTGCGGTGACAAATCCTTTGGTGCACAGCTGAGGATGTCTGATGATTTCATTAGCTTTTACCATGGTTGCCTAGCTCCTTGAGTGCTAAGTGTGCTCATCCCGGTGTGCAGACACTTCCATGCTCTTGTTTCCAGTTAAGCCCTGACATTAACTTCTGAATTTGGTGAATGTTGCACCTCAGCCTGTATGTAAGTAAACTCCAGACAGACAGTATCAAAACTGTGTTTTCTGAAATGGCCTTTATAGAGCCAGAAACAGTGACATCATTGTATATGCACACAAATATGTAATGATGAATACAGCAAATGCAATCTTGGATGTTGGCTGGAAAATACATGCTCCAGGCCCAGATTTAATCGGAACTTTCATATTCCATTCTTGGAATATAAAGTTAACATTTTTGTCTATTTTGACTTTTGCATTAATAAAATGAGGTCAGGAAATCTGCTAAAGTTTATCTTTAAAAATGTGTTCAACCCAATCACCTTGTTTTAAAAATCATTTCCGTTTGTTATCTGCACATTTAGGTAGATTGTGTTTCCGCATGATTGTTTCTCTGAAAGAAAGCACTAACAGATTCCAGTAATTGATTATACTTTAATGATACATAATGGCAAGTTCTGTTTTCCATTATTGTTACCCTACACTGAACTGTAACTGCCGTGATACCAGAATGTATATTGATATACAATTGATTTAGTAACATTTTACCTATTGAACTGTCTTGCATTAACTAAAAGCATGTTTCCACTTCTTCAACAAAAGCAGTCATTCACACATTCAGGGCAGATACTGTACACATCTCTGCAGACAGTCAGTTCCTTCAGCTTAGTGGAGTTGGCAAAAGACAGCGCTGCTGGAGATGGGATCTGTGCAATCATTGCTTCTGGGTTGCACCGGTGATAACAGACAGGAGTTGGCTGGTTTTATATTTCAAATGTTTCCCTTTAATGACATTTTTTTCATTCTTTTTGATTGGCCTTTTTCAACAAATGATCCTTTTCTTCTACATCCCCCAAATCATTGATGGCAGATAAGGCGGTTGATGATCTGGAAGTCTTGCTTATCTTCATGATCAGTATTACCTAATTATTTTCTGGTGGCTCCTGCCTATCTGTATAAATCTCTTTGCTTGTGTTTAGATGAAAAACTCCACAGCAGGGATTACTTTGCATGCATGCATGCGATGGCATGTGTATTTGTAACAGCAGCTAGTGCATCTGAGTTCAGCTCCATGTCTCAAATTCCTGCTTGTTTTTTACTTACACAAATAAATAGTATGATTCAGTTGCCACTTAGCTGTACTATGACTCTTGGACATACAGCCTGTCCTAACCAAAGGTTACAGGGAAAGTCTGATGAGTTATCTGTTGTGTATAGGTGGGCTACATGGGGAAAATGAACACATTTTTAAAAGCTAATTTAGATTTTGAGTTTTGTGAGTGTTTTGAAAAGGGATACAGCTGTTGTCTTCTAAATACTCTAAAGACAGATACAGGAAACTTAATAGCTAGAATATTATAATATTTTTAAATGTTTTAAATTAGGTCATTGTTTACATCTGTATTAACATTCAACACTTATTTCTGTTAAACATAAATATTAGCTTAATGGCTTTGTGTCTGACATAGGTTGCAATTCAGATCTTACTCCATGCTGTTCTGAACTGTTAACAGTAATAACAGCATTTGTAACTTTCGCTTTCTTTGCAGTTCTAGTCATAAACAGTAATATCAATTAATATACTCTTAGGGTTGTGTGGTGCAGATTATTGGAGAACTTATTTTTACTATCAGAGAACAGTTTCAAAAAGATAAGAACTTCAAATAGTAATCAGATTAGGTTACTTAAATGGCTTTTTCAGTGGTGATATTTGGTGAATCACAAATGTTTATAGTGTTTCACATAATTTTTGAATATAATACACAGTTTAATTTCCTATTTATTTGCTGTTCTAGGGAAGCAACTTTTAAAGTGTGAACTAAAATTTATTCTCTAGTGCTATGTATTTTCAGTTCAATCCCACATTGTAAATGAAACCTCTACATATTTCTTTAATTTAAAAAACATGAGTTCCCAATTAGTTACACACAGACAATGTTAGATTTTTCCAACTGCAAAATGATTAATAGTAGATAATTAAAATGGAACCTGGATCAAGAACTCATCAAGTCTCCCTAATACTGTAATACTCTACCCTTTTTCTCTGCAAAAAAAAGTGATCTTGCCCTGGGGATCCCAATAACTCTCAGGAAATCTGTTCCTGCAAATACACTGTCTCCTCTCGTCAGGAATTTCTAAAATTCCCAACTGGGGAACTTCTTTCCAATATTTTCACAGCAAAAATATGCAACTCATAAATTTTATGAGTATATAAAGTAAATTTTGGAAAATGTCACCAAACATGTACATTATGTATGAAAGTGCTTTGTTAATATTCTTTATAGTTGGAAGTCAGTGGTAGCCAAACGTGCATGCATAAAGATCAGATCACTATTAGTCCTATATCTGCGCTAATTATTTTCTTAAAAACTGTGGTATTTCTTCTTGCCAAAAAATTCCCATCCACTTGATTCTAAGCTAAGAGCTAACAGAGCGCAGGCAAACAGAAAAACACCTCTTCACCTATTCCTTTACATGCTAACCTTTCTTCCAGCCCCCCAACTTTTGCTAGCAAGATACTCACCAGATACTCAATTATAGCCCAGACGATTGTAATGAATACTGTAGAAAAGTTCTGGAACATATCCCAGTTGTTCAATGAGAGTAAGTACCATAACCGTGTGAGCCACTAGATGCCACTCTTGTCTCGTCCCAGTACAAGTCCGAGGGCATTTATAGTTGTTTAAAAAATCCAGCTATGCCCTCCCACCTCTAAAACCCCTTTAAAGATGTTCCTTTGGTATTTCAGCTATTTAGCATTTTTTTAATTAAAATTACAACATGACTCTATTGTTTATAGTATTCCTTCTGTTCTCAGTAATGTTACACTTATTTATAAATATTTCAAAGATATCCCTAGACAATTTTATTATTTTTTTTTATTGTGGGCCTCTTGCATAGCTATGTTATTCTATGTCTCGCTTTTCTCATTGGGTGGAATTCACAAACTTCTGGCATGTGTATTCATCTGTGTTTCTGATTGAATTCACAGCCATTTACAGTACAAGAAGCTCTATGTCTGTTTTTAAAAATTCTACAAAGAACTTCACCTCAGTTTTTCTATATGAGATATAATAAGAAGCTCTTGAAGTTCTTGTATATTCAGTTTCTACCATTGGCAACCTCTCTACTACATTTGGCGTGACATTTCCATGCAAGTTACCCATCTGTAGATGCCTATCCCCCAGTCTGCCTCTAACAGGACTTTCTTAACCAGATAGTTGGTGAAAAATGAGTGTAAAAATGCTCAAGTTATTTGAGACAATACAGGAAAAGTAAAAAAAAACACAACCAAGCAACCCAAATAAGATCCTACAGCCTTCAAAGTAAAAATTGTAATATTTCATCTGCTCAAATGTAATGCAGACCTGGGCCTCAATACAGTGCATTTGAATTTCTTTAATCTCATGAAAGGAAGCACTGCACCCCAAAAGGACACACACTTAGCATATTAAACTTTTCTGCCAAGTTCATCTACATTTTCAAAAGGAAATACGGTGGAGTTCCGAATATCTGTATAAGAATCCCTGCTTTCTGCATCCTTTGTGGAATATGGTGGCCACTTGTTTCCAGAGAAATGTTTCCATATTCTGGAATTTCTTCTAAAATGATCACACAAACTTTATAAGATGCCTCACAAACTTGTCTGTCTCACAAGAAAAAGAAAACCTAAAGAAATATGTTATGATGTCAGTAACATTGGACAAATTAACCCTCAGATGTTGAAAACATGAACAGTAAAGATAAATGTATATTATTCTGTTGGTATGACTGAATCTGTTCTGTTTCATTTGTGTCAATTTGATACAGCCTTTAAGGTTTTTTAATACCTTTTTCCATATAGGATCAAATAATTTTATTGCAGCTTTAAATGTAGATTGGAGAGAGCTTTCACGTACTATAAACTACTTGCGTGCCAGCCAGAGGCAATGAAAGTCACCATTTGATTGAAAAGTGCACAGTATATTTGTATTTTGTTAGTAACCTGCAACAGCCTGTGAGTAACAAGACTGATTAACAATGGGAAACTACAGGCATATAAAGACATCCTGCACTTTCTATTAGGTTAGATTTAGATTTATCTGAGTACTTTGTGGAATGCTGTGGATTGATAGAAAAGTGCAAAGGGATTCATCCATTGGGAAAGCCCCTTTGTGCCCTGGTTAGATTCTGACGGGTGAGGATTATTGGTGGGGCTTCATGGAGAGAAATAGGATTTTAACTTCAAAATGTATAAATACAGGGAAAAGATCTTTGTGCACTAAAATATGCCAGTAAAGAGGAGACTGGGTTATTTAAATAAAAGTAGAGCTGTCTTCCTAGAGAGCTTATAGGCTGTATGCTAATAAAAAGTATTATCCTGTTCTTTTTAGGGGAAAAAAAAACCCCAACACTCAAACCTCTTAGTGGTTTATGGAATTAACAACCACACTACATATAGACTAAAGTACAGAACTGAGGATGCATGTAGAACCTTAACTTTATTACTTCTATATCTCTGAATAATAACTGTGCAACTTGAAAGTTCCCTTTTTGTCATTTGCAATGGAATGATTTCATTTAAGTTTCTGTGATGAACACTTAATGCCTTACACATGTAGGGAAAGGGTATAGTCCGTGACTCAAGTGCTCAAGTCTTGTAACTACAGTCTGTCTGCAATGCTACAGTGAGGAAGCTTATTGTGGTCATCAGGAAATGCTGACCCCTCTGTTTGTATACATTGTCTTGACCATGCAGTTAAAGTACAAGTTAAGTGGGGATGTAGTTAAATTAGTCTGCAATTTTATTAACTCACTTGAGACCATTACAGTTATTTATTAAAGTTCACTCTGTATATCCATTCTCCTCTTCTATCAGAGCTTCTCTTTAGAGTATCTTACTGGTAAGCTCCCCATTACTTTCCTTTTCTATGAATATTGAAGTGCAGCTGAAGAAAATAAATGTTTTACAAAGCTATATTGGCTCACAGAAATGTGAGAAGACATTTAGTTTGCTAAATGGTTGGCAAGTCTGTTTGTCAAAAGAAATTCTATGCCCTCAGTCGGAGACCTGGATGTCAAGAGCCACCATCTGCAGAAGCAGCAGCAGCAGCTCCTGGGCTGCACACAAGTGCCCTTTCTTTTTCCCATGCCAGGATTGTCACCCCGCATGCATCTCAACTCCATTCAGATCCAGTGAGGAGCAGCTCACCACTTGTGCTCTGCAGCTGAGTACATGGTCCCTACTGTGTCTTTCCTGACTTCTCCCATTCACCAGAGCACAGCTGCAGCACATGTCCATATGGGATGGTGCTGCTCCACTGAGGAGGAGTAAAGTGGCTCTGGCTGTGCTTGCAGACAGTGTGGCAGTGGTGGTTGAAGCTTTGGCTACTCATCAAGGTTAAGATGGGGTGCCACTGCTCTGCTTGCAGGAACTCCTTGCTATTCCAAACCAGTTTTGTGCTCTGGTTTGAAAACCTCTCATGTTGTCATTAAAAGAAAAAAAGAAATCTGAGTATCCAGTACAGTTTTCCTTCCTATGGAAGGAAGATGTTTTCTGAGTAATGTCTCCTCACCTTGAACCACGGGCAAGTTTCTTATGTCAGGAAACTTCTTGTCTGGTAATAAACTACCTTGCTGATGCCACTTTTGTAGCAACCAAAAGGGAGAGAGGACAGACCTTGGTGTACAGGGTTTCTGATCCTATAGTTGTGTTCAAACCCCATTGTTGCACCTGGACCTGCAGAGGTGGTGGGACCAGGCCAGATTGGAGTGCTGGAGTGCTCATGGGGAACCTCAGGCAGAGCTTGTAGGGAGCACTGGGATGGGGGAAGACTGTGCTCTACAAGGATCAAAGCATGTCTGTTGACAGAGTTGGGTGTGTGCATGTATTTCCCCCACCTAATTAACTGGGTCTTTCCCCCCTCTCAAAATATTAAGACAGAATGTTGTCCTCAGATGTAATTGGGCAGGGATTTTGAAGGAAATTTATTTTAATTTAATAAAGTCTGTTCCAAGACTTAGAATATGCAGTAAGCATGACCTTTTATAAATTGAGCTGAATACAGTACAATATATTGAATTTAAGAGAAGGGAGATTACATGACAAAATGTTGGTTTTGAGTAAATTCTGGGACAAGGAAATTAGCGCAGGTGTGTAGCTGAGAGACCAAGGGTTAAAAATATAACCATGGGCTAAAAATACAAACAAATATAGTTGAGTAAGATTTTATTTTCAGCTTTTGTACACTCTTTCATATGTTGAACCTCGATAAAAATAGTTATTACAGAATGAAAGTAATATGAATAATTGATGAGTTTATGGATATAATCACTAGATTATATGCTTTTTAGCTGACACAAACAGTAACATAGGTAGTAAAGAATTAAGGATTATTTTATAGTAAAATCAGTACAATTACACTTGTAAGAATATGAAGTTGTGTTTTGGATTAGGAAAGTGTTATAAAACAACTCCTAGTGTTATGATACACCATTTATAATTTATTTATATTTTTTGGTTCCAATGTACAAAATACAGACAAAATAACAGTACAACAATAGACTGCAGAAAATGGTAGCTCAGGACAGTTTAAAGGTAGCCTTATAACTGACTGTTGGGTAAAATGCTTCGAGACACCTGTGTCCAGTTTTTCTGCAACAACCTTTGTGTGGCATGAGTGATGCTGGCCTGTGTGCATGGCCAAATGCAGTGTCATGACGGCAGAGACCGTTACCTGTGGTCTTGAAAACAGGTCTGTGTAGTACGATGCTGCCCCTGATGTCGTGGGCTCTTCTCTTAATTCTAATTAACTGGGGCATAGTACTGTGTATGCAAGGTAATACAGCCTTTAGCTAACGTTTTTTATTCAGTATTAAGAGAGTTTCTGCTCTTGGCTATGTTGTACAGAGTGGTTATCCTTAAACACAGCAGAGGTCACACCAGATTTAAAGCCAATGTGAGATTTGAGAATGAAACTTAAATATTTAAGTATTTCTTTTTTCTGTTGCACTTTTCATCTTTTCAATTTTGGGCAGAGTAGGACCACAATCATAATTTCTTTTCTCATGCTTTATTCCTTATATTGCTTTTTTTCTCTTGCTTTACTTTTGCTTAATTTTAGTATGGTGAAATACACACTGAAGTAAAGAACTGAGTATATATATAAATGTATTACTCTTGCTTATTGCAGGAAAGAAAACAGTGGTGAAGGCATGTGCTTGCTGAAGCTTTGCAAATATTATGTTAAACCTTGTAGAATCGTGCCAAGGTCCATCAATGGACTTCAGCTATCATTAAAAGCTTAATTACAGTTAGGTTTTTGCTAAGGTTCAAAGAACTTTTCAAGCAAATTTGAGCCCCATTGCAGTAATCTGAGGACTGGTTCCTTGTTTTGTATCAACCTCTATAAATCTTTGGGTTTCATGTTTTCAGTGTTACAAGAAAATTTTGAAGATTTTTAGATCTGATCATGACACACAGCTCCAAGCAAAATCCAGAATGAACCAGAGTTGAAATCAAACCTGATTCTTCTCAAACTCTGCAGATGAAACCTGCAGCCTTTTTCCAAGAGCTCTGTATTGTATGCCTTTCAAAGGACTGATAATAGTTTGTTCTTATTTTACAAACACAGGCAAATAAGACTTGGCAAGCAGCCTTGTGGGAAAGAAATGAACAAGAGAATGAAGGAAAATAGGTACCAAGAAGCTGTGAGCCAACCAGCCACAGAACCGTACTGTGAAATGATATGACTAAAATATGTGCATGGTAAATAGTGTGACATTGAAAAATGAAACATTCAGTATTACAGCCAAGAAGAATAAAGCCAGCTCCCAAAATTGAGTTCTGGCAGTATGTTCAGAGAGTTGAATAGGCGTATGCTCGATTGCAGTTGGGGTGAAGAGAAAGGAGATCCATAGAGCTGTATTTCAGTTCTTTATATATTTTCCCACAGTATGAATTAATCAGTTCTAATACTAATTATATACTTGCAACATTCTAAATTCCTGCATAAACTGTGGAAAAATGCGAAGACGTTTCCAAGCTTTAACACTGAATCTGTATATGTGCTTTTGCAATTGTTTGCTGTGCGTCATATTCAAACCAGTTATGTTCTGCAGATTTACTCTTCTGTACTTTGATGATGATTTACACTCCTCAAGAAGAAGTTTGGTGAAATTACATCTCAGAAATGTGGAAGCTTAATATAAATAAATTAAACACAGGTGCTTGATGTAAGTGAATCACAGTCTTTTGACGTTTATAATTTCAGCACATGATTTTCACCAGCTAGTCAACCTCTGTGATTCATGATGGTGCTTAAGCTATTGGCTTGGTAGAAAGCGTAAAAAGTAAGTTTGGAGTTTTTTTAGCTATTCTAGGATGTCTTCTGGCCTGCATCCACACAACTGAGACAGATTCATAGATACTAACAACATTTTAGGAAGATGTCATTGTTATTTATCATTCTGAATTAGTGATGCTCTGGTTAGCTTGCCTGTAAACATTAGGTCAAATGAAGAGGTGCTTCCAGGCTTTGAGATACAGATAGGTAATTATTGCTGCTAAAAGTAGAACCATCGCCTGACTGCAGGGGTGAAATTATTTCAGCAGGTGTATCTGAGAAAGAGCTAAACTCTGTTGCTAGTGTTGCTCTTGACTGGAAATAGATGATGTTATGCAAACTGCCTTGTGAAGATTTCATCCAAAGGGAACCTGTTAGGTAGTTGAATTGATGTGATCATGAGAGACTGTACTGCATTCAGGAGTGGCAAGTTTGAGCAGATTTTTTTCAGCATAGTGTGTTACGTGCTCAGGTAGGGAATCTGGCGTACTGCTCTGTAGTATCGTGAGTAGTTTATATTAGAGGATGTGTTGACGCAGAAGTGCCAGTAATGCTTTGGAGGGCTAGTAATGCTATGGAGCATTTTTCATCAGGCAGTTTCAGTCCTGCAAGAATGATAGATGTGATAATTTCTGTTTTACAGCTGCAAAATCAAGACCAAACTCTTCCCTGAAAGATACAAATGCTGATATTTTTTGGTTTGTTTTCTGTATTTGTGTCAAAGTGGTTAAAGATCAGAATCTATTGAAAAATCAATTAATTAAATATTTTTCAGCAAGTTTCGTTGTAGAAATAAAAGATATGCTTGGCTTTTCTAATTTGAACTAAAAAAAAAATGCAGTTATCTTGAAGCAAGAAGTAAAATTTTGAGTTTCAGAAACAACACGTAGAATTTCACAATTCTTGCTTGAACTTTATTAATGTATTAATTTGTGATTAATAGCACAGCCTCAAATAATAAGACTTCAGTTTCATCTGCATTTCATATAAACTAGATTTAGGAATAGAAAAGAAGAATGAGTAGAATAAGAGAGAAACACAAGATAAAGCTCTTCACCTGTTACCATCTGACAGTATTTTAGCAGGTATGTTGGGCAGCAGTACGATGGAATGTACACATACTGCCACTGGAAATACTCTGATGGTTTGAGAAATGTAAATATTGGAGCTAACCAGGAAAAATATTGGTGAGCTAATCTTGCTGCATTCCATGGAGGACTGTAGAGGCCTGACTGTATTTTGAGGGCTGCTTCTTTTTTCCCATTTTGTTAATATTTACCTGAGAAAATCCTGGCTTTCAGTAATTACTATGAAGCTCAGCTAGGAGAAAATCCAACGTGAACTTTGCCTGGAAGATACTAGTGTTGTGCATTAATACATTGAGCTGGAAGCAACAGGAAAATGTATTGAATTGGGTAGATCTTGAAGAGTCAACACTGCTGATCTCTTTCTAAACGACCTTAGTTGAAGATCAGGAATGCAATTTGCTCTTTGGCCACTGCTGACTGTATGAATAATTGGAAGCTGTTGAGACCTACTGCTGCAGTGAAGCATGAGAAGTCAAAATTATTTTACCTCAAGCACACTCATACTGAGGATTTGGGATGAGTGGGTATTAAAATGTGCAGTTGCAAACCCTCTTAATTCTTCTTTATATAAGTGTTCTCATATCAGACTACCTCCTTAGTCATGTTTACATTGCAAGATAAAGGGACAGCTATTTTTTTCAGCAGTAGCAACTACCATTCGCATTGGGTCTGAAGTCTCTGCATAGCTGTAACAGAGATGAGAACCTTTGTGTGATTGAATATGTCTCATTTCCTTGAAATATTTAGGACTTGACACTGTCTAACTGAACCCAAAATACTGACAAATATGCAAGTAATTTGTAAAGCAGGTAAAGGATAGATAGAACATTCTTCTGATTAGAAAATAACCTTGTATTGATAATAAGTCTTCCTGATGTAAAACACTTTCTAAATACAGTAATATTCAGCATGGGAACTGGAGAGATTTCAGGGATGCCATTTCATTATTCCCAATCAGCTTTACTGTAAACAAACTCTGCAAATTTTCAGCGTCAGCACATAGCTCAGGTAAACCTAAGCTCATATTTGTACTCTAAGTAACTGGATGTTTAATAAGGAATTATCCATGGCATATTTCTGTTTCAAGATGATGTGTGTTACATTAGTAATTTTGAATGATATCCATTAGCATAAGCCTTTCTGTCTTTGAAAATATTTTTTTGTCACTGAAGTTTATAAATCTGGTTTAGGGTCTCTGTGTTTGTTTAAACTACAGATGAGTAAATGGCTGAGATGCGTGTTACATTTCAGGTTTTCTTCATGATATGTTGTAGGTATTGTTGTTCAGATCCCTGTGTGGTCTAGTCACTCTATATATTATTTCAATGAAATAGCTAATGACAAGCTGGTTGCGTAATGAAATGTTTTCATGGCACCTTATTTAGGAGGGAGGATCTTTTTCTGGCAGTTGAAGGCTAGCGTAACAATATCTAGTGTAATTTTTCCCCCAGAATCTACATGTAGTAAATCATCTGTGTAGTAAACTTATGTCTCGGAAGCCTGAATTAATAACCTATGGGTCAGCCTCACAAATTTTTCATTATTTCAAATACTTTTTCCTGTTGGTTAAGCCTTTTGCTCAGGAAGACGTTGAATTGCAGCGGTTAGATGGCTTATGACTCGTATTTTTCAAGGAAGCTATTGGCACTAAGCATTATTATATTTTTATGAATATTGTTTTAGCTGTTGCAGTAAGGTCAGAATTAATGCATTCAAAACTGATAAATCTTTTCTATAAAGGAGTGCATTCTATTTTCACTAGTCTGTTTCTACAGTGAATGGTTAAAGGTAATGTAGGATTTTCCTGCAAATCATGATTAATAACTTATATAGAATCATAGAATAGTTGGGGTTGGAAAGGACTTTAAGATCATCTAGTTCCAACTCCCCTGCCATGGACAGGGACACCTCACACTAAACAATGTCACACAAGGCTCTGTCCAACCTGGCCTTGAACACCACCAGGGATGGAGCGTT
>JBCJKH010034348.1:2390-25570 GCA_039877255.1 Loriculus beryllinus
GGAGCACTCACAACTTCCTTGGGCAACCCATTCCAGTGCCTCACCACCCTCACAGTAAAGAATTTCTTCCTTATATCTAACCTAAACTTCACCAGTTTAAGTTTTAACCCATTGCCCATTGTCTTGTCACTACAGTCCCTAACGAATTGTCCCTCCACAGTGTCCTTATGGGCCTCCTTCAGATACTGGAATCTTAACAAATCATAAAAAAATATACATATAATTATAAATAAATTTATCATTAGCCAGATTTTTCAGAGTAAGGCCCACAAGAGTCAGTTTTGTATATAGAAAGTCTCAAAGACAAAAGGCTTAGAGGCCTGTTAGTAGGAAAATTTACTTTTATTTTCATAATTATGCAATGAAAAAAACAAGAAATGAGTTACATTTTTCTTTATTTTTTAGTCTCATCTGAAACTCACTGTTTTGCCCCAAATTTAATGAAATTGTCCTCTAGTAATTTACTGTTTTGTTAAAATATGTGTGATGAATGCTACAGCACATCTGTAGTATTTTTCACAATTCAACAAGTTTAGATCTGGAACTAACCTGGTTATTTATAAAAAAATTGCTTACATTTTATCTTAAGGAAAGAGACAAATATGGTCATCATTTCAGTAATGGCATGGGGTTTGAAAGGTTGCTTTATCCATTAATGAAAGTTCATTTAATTTCATCAGAAAGTAATGCCTCTCTACCCATAAGCTTAAACACTTGTTTTCTGTATACTTCTTTCTTCAAAAGTCTTTTTGCCATTTTTGGTTGTCTCAAACTGCAATTGTTTCATCTGTAGTATGGTGTATAAACCTGCAAAATATTCATATACAAATTTCATAAGTGCATCTTCCTTTGATCAATTTTGTTTTTCTACAAGCTTTGATGCCAAAGCTCTGCTATTTCTGAATATATTCTTGTTCCTTCATTTTACCAATTGCCAAACATTTTTATTGCTTTAATCTATATGCTATCTTTTGGTTTATATTCTTTTATATAGTATTTGGTGAGCTATACTGTGTTTCATTTGTCATCACCTTTCTATGAAATAACATCTGCATAATTTGTATCTTTGTGGTTGTTTTAAGTCTGCAGACTCTTACAGATTTCCTCATCCAGCTTTATTCCTCTTTTTTTTTTTTTTTAGTCATCTTTTTACGTTTTCTGTTAAATGTAACCTATTTTTCTGTTTGTCTTGCACAAATGGAGGCATGCAGAAGAGCTCTGGTATAGTAGTCATAGATCACTCTGTGATCACTGAAAGTCCTTCAGTGTCAGTGTCTAATAGAAAATTGGGAATTGTACAACAGACAAGCCATGTAATGTACACAACCCAACCCATTAACTTATGCAGGGAGCATTAAACTGATCTGTTCAACTAAAGTAAGCTTCACACTCAAGGTCATATTTTGAGGAATGCATTTTAATAAGAAATCAATTTTTTTTCTTAAGTTCAGCATGTGCTTAAGTATTCTGCTAACTGGAACAAAACAGATCATAAAGCTTTTCGTTTGCTTCACTTAACTGTGCTCCAGGAATAATTTCGCCTTTTTATTCCCCTGGGTTTTATTTATTTAGAATGAAGCTCTCTGGTTCATCTCCTCATATAAGCCCACAGAGCAAAGCAGCTTTGACAGCAGAATTTTAGGTGATAATGTAGCACAGTAATAAGTCATTAGCCTTACTGATATATTATACAAATTTATATACAGGTTCTGGGACTGTATACTGCTTGAAAGAAGAAATTATTTGAAAGATGTTCAAACTTTCCCACAGATCTCTCTTCTAAAGTTGCATGTAAGAGGCTACCCTCTCATATGTTGATGAAGAATAGGTGAGGGTATATTTGCAGAACAAACCATTTTTATAGTACACAAATAAAATTTCTTCTGTGTGGAAAAATTAAAAAGAGCAAGGAAAATAAAATTAAATGTTACCTAGCTTCCCTCCCCATTATTATAAAAAAGCACCTTGTAGAAATTATTCAAAATCTGGTAATTCTCATGTAAAGATGATTGTTCCTGAAACTGACGCAGTCGTGAACATGTTGGTTTATCTGATATGGACATGCCAGTCACATAATTTCAACAGCTCTTATAGCTTATGAGCTAGTTTAGAAGTCCAGTTTTAAAGTAAAGCAAATAAAGTTGAATAATATATTCAGTATCATAGTAGGTGAGGAGATCATACAAATACACTAGCTAGGCATAAGGGATCACAGGTAATATGGCATAATGTAGGAGGGTAACACTGATATGGAATCTGTGGTTGCTGTGGAAACTCATATACCACCAACATACTGTGCATAGAAAGCTCCCATAGGAACAGTTTAGCTATTTATTTTCTCTAACCTGTTTTAACCTTTGACTTAGTGTCTGAAGGATCCTCACTAGATTTACAGCTTTGTCCTCTATAGCAAGTGACCTACAGGATAACAGAGGAACTGTTAAGAATATCAGTTCAGCAGTGTTAGTATCATTTCTACTATAGCTTCCAGGCACATGGTACAATGCTTGAATGAAAAAAATCAAACCCTTTTCTACTTTGGTTTGCAGACTTAAAAGATAACTACGTGGTGCAGAATTATAACTCAGTTCTGCAGATGTATGAGATATAGATTTTAAAGGTCTAAAATCTTTAAAAAAAGCTGTATTAAGGATCATCCTCTGTGTTAGGATGAGCAATCTTAGTAAGAAATGAAATGAACATGAAATTATATTCACTGTTTTGTTCCAGATATACTGTTGACATCACTAAGTTTATAATGAATACCATAAGAAAAGTGTGTGAATTTCTCCCTAGTTCTGAAAATACTGGTTCATGAATACTTTTAACATGGTAATATCATTAAAGTCTTTAGGATAGTTAGATCCTAAAAGTTAAGCACATGCACACAATTTTATGGAACTGTGCATTTCAGTGTGCAGTTTCATGAGCATATATCAATAATTCTGCTTTTCCTTATCAAATTGAAGTTAGATATAATGTAATGTAAGGCTAATCGACACTAGAAATAAAAAGTAAAACTCACATGAGGGACTTTGCAAGCACATTTCCAAAGACATTTTGTAAAATTAGCAAGAAGAAAAGCAGTGTACATTATTTTTGTGGCACCATTTTCTGTGTTACATGCTGTGATTATATTTCATGATCTGTTGAATATTGAAGCAGTGAAAACAATCTGTGATACTACTTCAAACAAAAAATTAACATAATTTTTAAGTGATAGTCTGTCAATTGTCTTTTGCACTAACAAACTAGTTCATACCGGTTAGTAAAAAGTATGTAGATCTTCATGTTCAAGCTATCAGTTTGATAGGGTAGGATTGAAAAAATATTTCTAATGTCATGCACAGTGATTAAAAAGTCTTTAGGATCAATCCTTCCTGGCTTTACTGAAACATCTTCTAAAGTGACACAGTGTCTTAATATAGAATCAGGTTTATTACAGTTGAAATCTTTATTCTATTTAATTAGCTCATTCTGCAGAGAGAAGCTGGTGACAGAGAAATCTGTTTCCCTGGCACAATACCCTGAACAAACATACCCTATAATAGCCAGGTAAACGGGAAGCAAAAAAAATTACTAAAAAAATATTTCTCCACAAAAACCTGACTTAGACCCAAACCCCAAAATAACCATATAGTTCTGTAGAATTTTGGACGTTATCTTATTGCCGTGTCCTATTACTCACTGATTTCAACAAAAGTGGAATTGAATAATATATCTCTGATATAAAATGCTTTTGTCTTCCTCTGTGCATGTATGCCTGGTTTCATGGACATCTTCCCGAACATCAGCAAAGCCCAGGATGGAAGCACTAGTTGTAGTAGCTGAGCACTGTTTGTCAACAGCTGAAACACAGGTGTGCTATCAAAATTATTCTTACACTGAATCCAAAACACGGCACCAAAACAGCTACTAGGAAGAAAATTAACTTTATCTCAGCCAAATCAAGGACAGAGGCCTTTTTTAAACTGGAGGGGAACAACTTGCATTGGGAGTAATGAAAACAAATTGGAAATAATATGGTAATAAAAAAAAATAAAATAAATACATCAACAAGTAGTAAAACAAATGAATACAACAAATGCCAAAGTTTTAAATTTTTCCCTTAAAAATCCAGTTACTTAAGTCAGAGCTGTGGCTAAAAAGGAGGCATGAACAGAAATTTTGATTCCTTTTTCCACCTGATCATCCTAAATGTTAGGCTAAATAGATTTCATTGCTTTCTTGGTTCAGCACCTCTCTGACTAAACTGGCAGTGGTGAGTCCAGAACAGCTTCTTGGCCTCAAGAGCTAGATCCATGTCTTTGTTACATCCTGACCCACATGAGGATATATTAAATACATTATCATCACCTGTTCTTGTCTGGGCTTCAATGGGAATAAAACCTGAGCATGTAAGTATATTAAACAAAGCTTTTGACACTTTATTTTTGACATTGTAACTCTGGTGCCAAATATGTATGTGAAGTTTTGTCCTAAATCAAATGAAGTACAAGCCAGAATAGTAATAAAGACGATTAAATATGTCTTTAAATTAGTTACATGATCAAACAACGCAGTTAGATGTGGCTTTAGAATATATATTTTTTAAAAAAATGTACAGAGCTTGGATACAACTCTAACTAGCAAGATATACCTTTTAGGGTGCATTTGGTGTCTGTTCAATGAAGCACCATAATAGAATACCAAAAAGCTTCAAACAGACCAGCCCAAGAAATGGAAGCAGCTACTTCAGCAGTGCTGCAGAACTGCTAATTGTCTTTGCCTTTACTACTACTTATTCTGTGTGGAAATACTAGCTTGTTCAGAAATACTTTATGCATTTCAAAACTACTACGAAATTATGTTGGGGAAACAAGCCATTGAGTTTACATTCATTTCTAAAGTAATAATCTGAAGTAAGGATATATATATATATTTAAAATTTAATATCTGAAAAGTAGCACATTGATTTTAATAACTTATGTGTATTTCTTTCTTTGTGTGTTCTCAGGGTTGTAGCTTTAAACAGAAATTGAAGAAAATGTCTTCTGCAGTTTTCCATATAAATTTTCTTTAAAAGAAACAATGAAGAAAACCAGTAGATCTTTGAATAAACAAAAGTTTCTTCCCAGGCATGCATTTTCTAGGGTTGAGGGTCTGGTTTGAATTTTGTATAGCTATTTTATAACAAAAAATCAGGATATCAAATGATCTCTTACTAAGTTTTTGTATCTGGAATCTTTCTGCTGAGTGAAATCCTAGGTCTTTTACAAATGAAGTAAAGCTCTCTTGGACTTCAATGGAAATTTTATTCACTGTTGCATTACTGTTCAGTTAATTTGTTATTCACTTATGATTGACCAAACTGACTTTTTAAAGACTGTAAATTGTATAGCTCCTAAGTTTCAAAATTAATGTATAATATAAATGTTTTAATGATTCCATTTATTTTCAGACTTTCACAAAAGTAGCCAATAGCCCGGGGAGCAGAAGACAGATGGCACAGTCTCCAATCATGATGTTGAAATTAGTACTTCTTAAATACTATTTTCTGATTGAAATGTTTCAGAGCAGTACTATGATTTTTTTTATTTATTTTTTTTTTTTTTTGGTTATGAAAGGTTTTAGTATCAATTTGACAATGTCTTTTAAAAAGAGCAGTAATAAATTCAATTGGGCTACTAGGCTGGACAATTTTTCTTTTAGCATATGGGTAATTTAAAAGAGTAATAGAAAGTGAAGGATAGGGCCAAAGCACAGGAACACTGTGCCAGCAGAGCTCTTAATTTACTAATACATCAAGCTCTTATAGTATTAAGATACATGGTAGCTAGCCTTGAAAGTACTAACTTCAGTGAAAGCATGGTAAGATATGTACTGTTGTGGAATGCAGGAGTATGAACCACTGTCCCTAAATTTAAGTCTGTCTATCTTAAAACAATAAATTCCCATTGTAATCAACATATACCTCATGCTGATAGCCTATCTGCTACACAACGTGTTTAAGACAGCTCAAATAATTGCTCTCAGGAAGGCCCAATCCTCGGTGCTTCATCATCTATTCAGAAAAAAACCAACCAAAACTTGTTATGTATTATACTCACACTTCTGACAGACTTCATCTGATCTAAGCCAAAAGGAAACTGTAAGTTGCTTCTGAAAGAGTTCTTTTTTCCCCCTTTGTAATCCAACAAAACTCTAGTATCTGGATCTGCTCTTCACACTACAAATACAGCAGAAGTTATTGCAAACATGTCCTGATCCAGTTCAAGAGTCTGATGAAAGGTTCTGTAACTGCCCTAGATGTAGTTTTGGTTTACTGCCATTAGTACTGAATTGAGCATGAAAGTGCAGTAGCTTCATGAATATCAGATATCTGCAACCCTCACTTTGCTACTTAGATTACAGGTTAGAAAATCCAATTATTATATAATGTAATGAATGCTACCTATAGCATATATAAATCAAGTGCCAGTCTAAATGTTTATTAATTATTTAATGTTCTTCTCCATCAAATCTAGGTCTTCTTTGTGTACATTTCTTTGTGGAATGAACTTTTAGAGTATTCTGTTGCTTCATCATGTTTAGTGCTTTTTTTTTATTAATTTATTCCTCTTTCCTTTTGTGACTTTAATTATTAGCTCCTGAATACCTGATACATTGCTACTGACACAGGATAAAGCATATTGTAAATTTTTAGTCTGATTCACTGCGTTCAGCATCCCAAGCTGATTGTGCCAGATGGGTTTTGTTTGAACTATTACCCAAACATTGTATGCCACAGAAAATCAATACAGATTTATGGATTTGAAATAAAACGGTGATGCATAGAAACAGCATATTATTTCCTTCAGGAATAATTCCATCAAATGGCTTGAAATTTAAAAATAATTGGTTATATGTTACCTTTTCTGTGAAATACTTTTGAAAAAATAAAATGAATAGATCTTGATCCTACAAGACAGAAAGTTCGAGATATCCATCACATCAAAGAGACATCAAGGCCTAGGCTTAGGTACTCCTGGGCTCTGTGAATGGAAAGTCTCCTACAGAGAATTTTAGTGTCATTCTGTGCAAACTAATATTGGCTCCACCAGAAGGAAAGTCAATAAACAGTAAGTAATTTTTAATTTGGTTTGTTGTTTTGGTTGGGTTTTTTTTTTTTTTTATAAATACATTACTTTGAAATCAACAAAGCCCAAATATGCATATTTCTTTGTTTTCTAAAACTCCTTTCAAATTCCATATGCAGATGCAGTCCTAGCTTCTCTGTATCAGGCTTGTATTTCAGTGATCGGAAGTTATACCACTGCTTTTGCTCCCTCATTTCCCATTTTTAGCCTTTATAGACACCTTTGGTTTGAATTTCTGTCCATTGTGAGTCACATTGGTTATCCTGTCCTCTAAACAATTTGGCTTGAATTCTCCCTGATCCTAGAGATTTGCCACTTATGAATCTCCCCCGTTAAGTTAATCTTTTTGCCACACAGACCCTGCAGTCATCTAGGATAAAGTATTCTTACTGTTAGTGCCAACTAGTAAGCTGTTAGTGTACTTTCTTGTAAATATACTCAGAAACATTGATTAAATATGCTAATTATAACTTTCTGTCCTTGACATCATCCTTCAGTTTGATATTGCTTGAAACCTTCTTTGAGAGTTTTTTTGGTGACAGAGGTAATTCTATCAGAAATCATATTAATGTGTTTAGGACTCATATGCAATATCTTACAGAGAGTATCTGTCTATTTTCTGTCTTTCAGCTTCACCCTTATGGCTTTCCTTCTCCATTTCAAGCTTTTCTTCCCCTTCTTTTTCCCTTTCCTGCATGATTCTTTTTATTCTTTTTTGTATTATTTTATTTTTTTCCTTTTCCGATATTTGTAAATAGCACAATATTCATATATATGTATATATATACTACTTCTATAAAGACAAACTATAGGAAAAAAGTATGTAGAAGGGGGACCTTAGCTAGTATTCTGTTGGGGGTGAACAGTCAAACTGAAATCTTTTTGCTTGTTCAGACTGTGCTGTGAGGTTGATTAAAAGTGAACGAGTAAAAACATATGGTAGTAAAAATAAGGAAAGAGAAAGTCATATAAAGTCCTAGAAAATCAATTTTGCTGCAATCTGGGAGACAATGAAGGTCTGATAGAATGGAATGAACTGTGATTTTTTTGGTGTTGCTGTTTAGGAACCCCGTGATGGTATGTTGAACAAGATGCAGCTGATAAATAGATTTCTGCTGACAATCCATGGGAGCTGAATTACAATTGTGTGGGAGCAGTAGAACAAATGAACAAATTACGACTACTTTCACTGTCAAGTGCAAGTTGTGCATGTTCTAGAAATAAATAAATTTTAAAAAGTGGTTTTTTTCTGTTTAATATTAATCTAAGAAACTTAAGAAGCAACATTTCCCTGAGTAGTTACTAGTTACTAAGACCAAATGCCTAGAGAAAACAGGGAGAATAAGTCACTGCTAGGTAAAATACACACATAAAAATATAATAAGTCATGAAATGAGAAAGCCTTCTGGAGAAGAAATTGTTTATTAGATCTAAGAGCTTTGCTTGCTTTTGGAAGCATATGGTCTGAGTCTCTTTTACAACTGTCACAAAAAACCCACAGCCAAACAAAAAAATATCTCAGGTCAAATGTCTAGAGGAACCAAAAATTAGTAATCAACTGTACTAGTGTTGTAGTATTTTCTGTATTTTCTAAAGTGTCTGTTTTGGACTACATTCTAGATTTTGCTCATATGCTTCATTTTGCATGGTGGAAAAGCAGATGGCAGAGAGGATAATGACTCATCTGAGATGCACATAAGTGAAAGGGCCAAACAGGTAAGTGGCAATGGTTTGGTTTTTGGGCTCAGTGCTAACAAGAAAATGCACTATGCATGTCAGTGGAATCCTTAGAGTTTAGCAAGGTTGGTTTTGCTAATACTGGTATAAACCAGTATCTGCTTCTGGTCCCAACAGCCTAGGAAGTTCATCACAGCAGTCTTCAAGGCACATTGGTACACATAGTTGTTTAGAACAGAAATTGATGATAAATTATAAAAGTGCATAAATAATACAAGACAGCTACAATTATACTGCAGCAAGTTTCAATCTCTGCGTTGGAAGGCATTATATATAGATCATTAACTATGAAGTACTGAACAATAAATATGGTTATTATTATAACAAAAGACTAAAAGCTTTTTGACACACTATAAATTGTTACCCAGAAAGATGACAAATTGCTGAGATTTATAGCTTTTAGGTATTTAATAAAAACATAGTCAGGAGAATATGTCATTCTGCTATCAGGAAATAATTGTATTGACCTGATTGCCAAGAGTTTGCCACTGGTGGTAAATTTGATTTAAAAGCTGGTGTGAGGTAGTTTTCCTATAGAGAATTTAAGCAGTAGATGGCATGTAGGTAATGTGTAACTTTTGCTGGGAATGTAATCTCAAAAGCTCACAAAATAGGAATCAAAATGACAGTAAACTAGACTGGAAATGTTTATCATTTGAAGTGCTTGCAGGGTTTTGGAGCACATAGCTTCATAAATAGTAATATGGACAAAAATTGGCCTGAAAAAATCAGAAAGTGCTCTGACAAAATCAAGATAATTAGAAGTGTTAACTGCAGTTTTAAGTATTGACATTGACTTACATTGAGGCCAATAGAGCATTAGAGAAAGTGTTATTGAAAAAAGTATCTAATAGACAAATTCCTTGTTTATGCAAAAAACCTAAGAACACAATGTAACCTAAGAATAGGAGTTCCACAGTGATGATTAGCTCTAAAGCAAATACTACAATTTTAAACCTTAGAACATAAAATTTTATCTGTTCACGTAGGTGAAAAAATGATGTTTGAGTCTTTTAAATTACATCAGTTGACCAGGAATGAAAGACATAAAAAAAAGGCAGACCTTTTAAATATAAATGTCAGAATGCTGGATACAGTGTGGAAGGGTAAATTTAAGAAACCTGAATAATAGTTGTCTATTGATTAAATTTTGATTCTATAGCAATGAGCAGAATATCTGTTTCATGGCTCTAAGAAAAGAATGTTACTTTCTGATGTTCCTCCTTTTAACTGGTGTCGTGGTTTAAGTCCAGCCACACAGCTCGTTCATTCGCTCCTCCCCTCTTTCCTCCCCCCGATCCAGGAGGGATGGGTAGGAGAATTGAAAGAATGCAACTCCCACGGGTTGAAATAAGAACAGTCCAGTAACTAAGGTATAACATAAATCACTGTTGTTACCACTAATAATAATAAGGGAAATAACAAGGGAAGAGAAAACAAACACTCACCACACACTGTCTGATAACCCAGCCCGACCCGAGCAATGATCAAACCCTTCCGGGTAACTGCCCTCAGTTTATATACCGGGCATGCTGTGCTGTGGTCTGGAATACCTCTTTGGCTAGTTTGGGTCAGGTGTCCTGTCTCTGCTTCCTCCCGGCTTCCCCTCCTCCCTGGCAGAACTGAGAATGAGAAAGTCCTTGATCAGAGTAAACATTACTTAGCAAGAGCTAAAACCATCGGTGTTATCAGCGCTGTTCCCAGGCTGAAAGTCAAAAACACAGCACTGCGCCAGCTACTAAGGAGGAGAAAAATGACTGCTACTGCTGAACACAGGACAATTTTACATTCACAGTTGCAAATAACTTGTGTTGACTTCCGTACAGACGAGCCTTTTCTGAATGTGTAGGGGCAATACACTTCATGCTATACCCTCCCTCCTCCTAGAATTAAGCAGACACACTTCAGACATTAACATCTAATAATATGTCAGTAAGTCAAGTCCACTCTAACAGCCTGGCTGATGAGTGATTTGGAAAAAATAAACAGGAGGACTTGTGTTTTTCACCTAGTGTGCTGAGAAAGCATAGGAAACATTTTTGCCTGACTTGATTGACACAGCCTATAGCAGTGTAGCTAGTCAAATAGATTTGTAACTGTTTTCTCCTCTGAAAGAGAAAAAACACAAGAAAGTCCTGCCAAAAAGGTTACAAAACTATTTGCTCTGTTTCTTTCTGACACTGCTTCTCATTTGGTGATGGATGCCCTCTTCTGCAAGTAGCCTCTGGGTCATGTAGCATACTCCTAACCGTAGCTGTCACTTTTTTTCTTTCCATCTCTGCTTTCTCCATTGACTACTACACATGCCAAAGGGTACCTAAAGATGTTTGACATCCCTCCCGGTGCTCGACATGTGTTTATCCAAGAAGACGAGGCTTCCCCTCATTTTCTTGGTAAGTGTTTGTCTCCTCAGGGTTGGCTTTGAGGCATGATGAGAAGCACAGAAGGGCAGTCATACAGAAGAACTTGAGCGATCAGATAATCAAATTCAAGTATTCTGGGTAAATACGTACACTCAGGATTAATTGCATGTTAAGGACTGCATCCTACAGCATCAGCTCAGCAAGCAAACATTTATCTATCATTTGAATCCTTTGAAATATTAAACTGATCCCAGTTTGCATGTTTACTAACAAAAGGTTGTCATCACTCACATTTAAATGGGCGCTTCCAGGGTAAAAGTTCTGTTTACTGATATGTGAATTAAATTTGGTATCTGTAATTATTCTTATTTGCTGCAGATTGTAAGGAACAGCTGGTTTAATGGAACAAAGACTGAGGAACTCGTGCTATATTTGCAATCCATTTATTTATTCTTTTCTCATGTAGGATGGTTCATAGTGTTTTCAATCAGTTTGTATCTTACTGCTTACCATTTTCTCTTAATGGAGAAGGGTGAGATCTTCCATGGATTTTAACAATCTTTTAATCAGCTCCCCATATGCTAGGGCAATGCCTTTTGTAAACCCTTCAGACAGAGTTGGATTAGTAACTAAAAATAATTAAGAATAGAAATTTTGATGTTGAGATCCAAGTGCAGCATTTTGGACCAAGCATAGCCTGATAGTAACTTTCAGAGAAGCATAGCTTTGCTTTGGCAGCAAGTGGCTTCATGAAGCTATTCACCAGGCACCCACAGCTTCTGCATTTGGATTCCGATAATCATAGGAACTTGTAAGATTTCTGCATAGTTTGTCTTCTCATGTTTTATGATGCATTGGTAAGAGTTGTACAAAAGAAAAAAATAAGAGTCTTCTTTCACATATCTGATGTATTGGCTTCTGATTGGAGCATAATACTACTACTACTAATCATCATCATCATCCCCACACTACCTAATTTTCAAGGTGTGGTCTACAAAACCAAAACCACATAGTTTCCCAGCAGTTCCAGTGCCTCAGCTCTTTACTTACTGATTTTAGCATCTGGTACACATATATGTATGCAAAAGAAACTACAACATAATGAAGTTGTCATTTTCATAAACTGAGGAAAATAAGAAATGCACTTGGAGTCTGCTGAGTGTCTGTTATACTACTACGCATTGCGGGTAATCCTGATTTCAGTCTTGGGCAGAGAAGGTGGGTGATCATGAAGATTTGACCTGACTTCCTTGCTACTACCCATGCTTCTCAAGAACTAAGCTAGTAAGGGAAATGTGAACATTACATGGGAAGAGGTGCTTCAGTCTAGCTCTAGCTCTAGATTTATGTCTAATTCACGTGGATAAGGAGGTACAGAATTGAAGCAAGCACACAAAAATATCTGTCATCAAACTGGGATTTGAAGGCTGCATGAGACAGCCTTGGAGGGCCTTTCTCTGAGCCGGGGCATCTATAGCAGTTCATAGAATTACAGAGGGGTTTGGGTAGGAAGGGACCTTAAAGCTCGTCCAGTTCCTACCCCCTGCCACAGGCAAGGACACCTTCCACTAGACCAGATTGCTCAAAGTCCAAACCTGGCTTGCTAGCACGTTGGGTTTCTTTGCACAAGTCCATCTGTAATATCTCCTGTCGAGTTTCACATAAGCGCCCATGATGGCTGTTGTTCGGGAGGCACGACTGGCCCTGTTTTCAATCCTTTTAGCAATTAAGAACCAGGCTACAGGACACTACATCCTGAATGGGAAAGGGGAGGAGGCCAGATCCCGATCTTTCATCGACCTGGGTGTGGAGTGGGAGTACAACATCGAAGATGACATCGAGACTCTCCACACTGATGGTCCCTTGCATGATGCAGTGGTTGTACTGGTAGGTTATATGTCACAGAGTGAGAATATGGAGGGTTTGTCTTCTATAAAAAGTGGGTGGCCAGGGTGGAGCTTGTGCTGAGACAAATCTGTGTGGCGTAATGCCTCTCTGAAGAGCTCATGCCAAGGAGGTGTCTAATACCCTGAAGCCTTTTCTTGTGAGCTGTTACCCTCATCTAAGCTGCTGCCTGTTCATGTAGTGGTAGCATGTCAGCAGCAGCCAAACATATTGCATTGTTGGACAACACTGGGACGCTCTCAGTGGACTGAAAAAGGACGTTGCATGTCAAACCCTCTCCCAGACCAGCCCTGCTCTAAATGTCAAATGTGTTGTCAGAATAATGATGGGGCCACACCACCCTTTCATTAATCACAAAAGAGTTTGGGTTGGGAGGGACCTTAAAGCTCATTTGTTTCCATCCCCCTGCCACAGGCAGGGACACCTTCCACTAGACCAGGTTGCTCCAAGCCCAGTCCAGCCTGGCCTTGGAACACTGACAGGGATGGGGCAGCCACAGCTTCTCTGGGCAACCTGTGCCAGGCCTCAGCACCCTCACAGGGAGCAACCTCTTCCAAAGATCTCATCTCAGTCTCCCTTCTGTCAGGTTAAAGCCATTTCACCTTGTCCTGTCCCTGCAGGCCCTTGTCCAAAGCCCCTCTCCAGGTTTCTTATAGCCTCTGGAAACTGCTCTAAGTTCTCCCTGAATCCTACTCTTCATTCTGAAGAAGCCCAGCTCTCTCAGCTTGTCTTAAGAGCAGAGCTGCTCCAGCCCTTGGACCATTTTCATGACCCTCCTTTCATCCTGGATAATGCTCTCCCACTTGACCAGCTTAGAACTCTAGCCTAGAAATGTGTCTCATTTTAAATGTCTCTATGTTGATCTTACTTTTGTTAGTTCTAACTCCCAAGACAAACCACAATTTTGCTTCCCCAGTGAGTTAACTAGAAGTTTTCATGTTTCCCCAAAAAGCCAGGCCTCACTTTCTTTATTTTGCAGAGGAATAAATAATAGTTCTGGTTTTGTACCACTGTTTACTTTTGATTATTAATAGATCATTCCTCGGGAGAATGACACGAGATCCAGCCTGACTTACAAGTACATCATTCATGAGGACTCAGTACCAACTATCAGCAGCAACAACGTCCTTCAGGAAGAAGTAGATACTTTTGAGTGGGCATTGAAGAGTTGGTCACAGTGCTCCAAACCCTGTGGTGGAGGTAAACAGATGGTGTAGCACCTTCTGGTCATGAATGACCAGTTACCCAAAGTGGAAAAGTAAAAGCTGGGGGAAGCGAATAATTTACAACTCTTGGCCTTCCATTTCTTTAAAAGCAGTTTGTTATTTTGCATGCCCCAGCTTAAAATATCTTATGTGGCTGATTATTCAGTCTGTCACATTTGCAGTCTAGGAAGAAAAAGTCTTTTTTAGGTATTTAAATTCAATACCCAAAGCTGTTGCGGAAGTACAGACTCAGACACTCATGCTACTGAGCATTCAATTTAGTTGTGGTATGTACATCACTCTTGGGTAAAGAATAGCGAATGCAAATGTCAAAATAACTTTTAACTCTTGCATACATGTCCTGGGTTCAGCAGTAGCAGTCATTTTCCTCCTTCTTAGTAGCTGGTTCAGTGCTGTGTTGAGCAGGTGATGTGTTGTGGTAGCAGAAATACTAAAAGGAGACTTGGGTTCATTCCCATGTTAGCTGGTGACCCACTGCTTGATGTTAAGGAGGTAATTTCTCCCCTGCTGTGGCGTGATTTGTGTGTAGTGCAGAGGTTTCACTAAGGGGTCATAACTGTCCCTTCTGGCCTTAAAGACCTATTGCAGTGTGATGTTATCAGTTGTCCATAAAACTGATATTTAAGCCATAAATTCTAACAAGGACCTGTTTTTCCGATTTTTTTTCTGAACTATTTTCAGGGTTTCAGTACACCAAATACGGGTGTCGCAGGAAAAGCGATAACAAAATGGTTCACCGCAGCTTCTGTGAAGCCAGCAAAAAGCCCAAGCCCATCCGTAGAATGTGCAACCTTCAGGAATGCACCCAGCCTCTGTAAGTACACCTTAAGTAAGTACTTAAGGATAGAAATGGTTGTGCCTTGCAGTTGGAAGGTGACCCAGGCCAAATCGGGTAGGTAGGATGCTGATAGCTTTTTAGGCTGGAGTTGTTGTGTTGTGGGGTTTTTATTCATACCTATAGAAGAAAGGTTATTGATCTTATTGAATGGTTGTATCTCAAAAATACTATGTACTAGTGGCTGCCCAACCTGGCAGCAGTATGGATCATCAGTACAAGTTGTCGTGGCATCTCCTTTGTTGTTTCTTCCCAGCTGGGCAGCAGATGAGTGGGAGCACTGCACCAAAAGCTGTGGGAGTTCTGGGTACCAGCTCCGTACGGTGCGCTGCGTCCAGCCCCTTCACGATGGCGTGAACCGCTCCGTCCATTCAAAGTACTGCAGTGGAGACCGTCCCGAGAGCCGCCGGCCGTGCAACCGCGTACCGTGCCCTGCACAGTGGAAGGCTGGACCCTGGTCTGAGGTACGTGAGCCATGTGCGGGTCTTACACCTTGGTGAACATCCCATCCCTCCCAAGTCAGGTCTGTGCCAGACAGCTTCCAAAGACATGGAAATTTGCAGCAGATAATGCCTTTGAGCTTCATGGGCTTCTATCTCTCCCGAGACTTCTCCAGAAACCAGCGAGGAAAACATTCACAATAGTCAACCATGTCCTTGGTTGCATCCCCAGCAGTGTGAGCAGCAGGTCGAGGGAGGGAATTCTCCCTCTCTACTGTGTTCTAGGGAGAACCCCCACTGCAGCTCTGCATCCAGCTCTGGGGCAGCAACACGAGAGGGATGTGGAGCTGTTGGAGCAAGTCCAGAGAAGGCCACGGAGATGCTGTGAGGGCTGGAGCAGCTCAGCTCTGAAGACAAGCTGAGAGAGCTGGACTTGTTCAGAATGGAGAAGAGAAGGTTCCTGGTAGACTGTAGAGCAGCTTCCTAAAGGGGCTACAAGAAACCTGGAGAGGGGCTTTGGGCAAGGGCCTGCAGGGACAAGACAAGGGGGAATGGCTTTAGTCTAACAGAGGGGAGATTGAGATGAGCTCTTAGGCAGAAGCTCTTCCCTGTGAGGGTGGTGAGGCCCTGGCACAGGTTGCCCAGAGAAGCTGTGGTTGCCCCATCCCTGGCAGTGTTTAAGGCCAGGTTGGACAGGGCTTGGAGCACCCTGGTCTAGTGGAAGGTGTCCCTGCCCGTGGCAGGGGGTTGGAACTGATGAGCTTTAAGTTCCTTTTCAACCCAAACCGGTCTGAGATTCTATGAATATCAGATACACAGTCCTGCAAAAGAAATGTTGGAAGTTTGCTTGTTCTTCTCCAAGTTGCCTACTTCTCACTTCCCTGCTTCTGAGGGTCACATAACATTTTTTACTCACTTGGGCTGCTTTGGAATCAGAGTTCCTGCAAGTGTTGCTATTGTTGTAATGACTTTGGAGCAAACAGCTGAACCCTACAGCTAACTCAGTGAACACTGAGTTTCTCTGCCCTTTGTATTCTCTTTACATTGTGTTGGGATTGGCTTAGAGGAAGAAAAGATAGGAAAATTTGTAATATACTCTACTAATAAATTTAACATTACGGAAAGCAAGAAACAAAGGAAAAACCATCGTCTTTGGCCTACTTCTCCATAATGTCAGCCTTCACCCAAGTCTCCTTTCAAAACCAACTGCTGGAATGTGCAGGCTGACCTGAAAGCCAACCTTGGGCTATTTTAGACACATGAATTTTTGCACATGGCTGTGAAAGCTCAATATCCTGTCTTGTCTTGTGTTCCATAGTGTTCCGTGACCTGTGGGGAGGGAACTGAGACCCGGCAGGTCATGTGCCGTGCTGGTGATCAGTGCAATGGAGAAAAGCCAGAAGCAGTGAGGGTTTGTAAACTCGCTCCCTGTAACGGTAAGAGAACGTCTCAAAATTGTGGCATTTTATGAGTGGTTGGTAGCAGTTTTGTAGGATGAGGGTCACAGACATTCCTGCCTCAGTGCAGCCTGTCGGGAGAGCACAGTGCTCAGTAGAGATGCTAGGCAGCCTTCCTTGGAGATTATCCTACTTTTTTTCCAGCTAAAGGCTCCCTGTTGTTTAGTCCAGCACATTACTGATACCATAGCTGCAGGTGACCTGTGCTTCTCACACCCTTGTTTTGTAAAGATGATGAAATAGGGGGTCAAACACATGAGCCAGAGGTGCATGGGCTGAAATGTTGGTGAGGGTCAATCCAGATTAAACCCTGCTTGACCTCTAAATCCCAGGATAAGTTTTGCAAGCCACCAATTGAGGAAATGAAAAAAAAAAACTTCATGAAAATGAAAGCACAGAGCACTGATAAGGCTCCTGGGAATCTCATTGCGTTGTTCTTGTAGTGTTTTCTGAACAGATTTTTAAGCTTTTGATGACAACAAAGCCTTTCTTCCTTTGACTGTCTGAGATTTGGGGGTTAGTTGGTTTTTAAATCCCTCATGGTAGTCATCATTAGCTGGTAGGAAAAAACAGAGTAAGGATTCTTTGAAGGTGGAACGTGCTTTCCAAAGAGTGATTCTAACCCTGAGTCTGGTCAAGGTGTCTGCTTTTGCTCTTGTTTTCTACCAGTGAAAGAACTCAGGCAGAAAACAATTCTAAAGAGTTATAAAACGTTCTACCCATGAGGTGGGAGCAAACCACTACCTATGACTAAACAAGTACAAGATTCAGACCCCTGGTTTTCTCCGTGAGAAATCGGACTTTAAGCATTGTCAGAACTTTTGACAGGGACATGTAGGGACAGGACAAGGGGAATGGCTTTAAAGCAGCAGAGGAGAAATTTAGTTTAGATGTAAGGAAGAAGTTCTTCCTCTTGCAGGTGCTGAGGCGCTGGCACAGGTTGCCCAGAGAAACTGTGGCTGCCCCATCCCTGGCAATGTTCAAGGCCAGGCTGGACATTGCTTGGAGCACCCTGCTCTACTGGAAGGTGTCCCTGCCTTTGTATTATTCATGCAAAATTCCTGCTGAAAAATTGTCAGCAATGAGTATGTCCCTGTGCAAAGCTGTGGGTTTAATGCTAAGCTTGCAAGAACCACCAAACATCTTTTCAAGGAAGCACATCAGGATTAGAAGCAAGAGTAATCTTTATATGACTTGCTACAGTCATATAATTTGCTATTTCTAAAGAAGGTCCTACAACCCCGGTGATGTATGTATGGAATTCGACTGAGTTCAGTGGAATTAAACTGATTGACACTGATGGAGAGGTTGGGCTCCAGTTAATATGGGAAAACAGGAAAACCTGGTCACCTCACATAGTGTTGACATGTGTGAGGCAGCATCTGTGTACAGGTGACAAAATACCACAGTACAGAAAGCAAATTTCATTTCAGAGCTGAATAAGTGGTGTCACATGCCATCTGTTGCTCAGATGTTGACTACATAACTGCTAACTGTGAATGGAAACAAGACTTGGAACAGACTTTCTCAATAGCTGGGGTTAACTTTTGGCTTTCCACATTAGAGTTTTACATGCTCCTATTGTAAGTGAAATCCATCAACAGCATTTCAAGCCAGACATGTTATCTGGATAAAACTCTGCTAGTGGAAGCCCTTTGCTGGTCTCTCACAGGGAGACGTGTTTGGGTAGAACCTGACACTGCAGCATGCAGCCTGTCTGAGGGTCCTTGAAGAGGTCTGTGGGAAGGGAATTACTGATTTTAAAATAAGAAGATGCTCTTCTGTTTGGTGTTGACCCTGCTGCAGGGCTGGACAAGGTGGCCTTCTGAGAGGCCTTCCTCAATTACTCATTTGGGCATTCATGCTGCCAGGGTGCACAGTATTCCGACCTACATGGATAAATAATAGCATAAATGAGCAGTAGGATGAGTTAGCATCATGGAGGAGAATAAAAAGGAAGTATTAAACTTCCTAATTGTAAAATATGCAGCTCATTTCAAATGCCCAGAGCCAACCTTCCACCTTCCTCCGTGCTGACACAGCTCTGCTCAGATACTAACTGAGAATTGGACTTATTTTCTGTAAAATGAGAGTGAAGTTTAAATTTCAGCTCACATTCCCATACAGAATACCAAACCACCCAGAGTATGCGGTACTGACTGTGTATGGACTTACTGTACCTTGGTACTTTTCTCCATTTGTGGAACAAATGTCCAGCAAATGCCTAAAGAAATGTTGACATTTTGGGGATCTCTGACAGATCTTGGACCTATGAAAGATTTTTTCCCTGACTGAAAGCAATGCCACACACTTAACTTCAAGGCATCGTACATCTCCCCTATCTGTTAAGAACTTTCCTTCTCTTCTCCAGTCACTGAAAAACTCAGACTATCCAAACAAAGCTTTATCCAACTATAACATTTTAAGACATCATCTAAAAGGCATATTTGAGAGAGATTTCTTGGGATTTACTTCTTTAAGGGAAGATTTAATTGTTTTGAATGCTATTGCTAGGTATGTCCTGAGGCTAGAGGTGACCTGGGGGTGGGTAGAACTATATCTGGCCTGGTATGTGGAAGCTCTAGTAGGTCAGCATTGGAAATTGTCTGTAGCCCAAATATAATATGCCTTTCCACAACTCTTTGCTTCTGATCTGTGCAGAAGCTGATGTTTTCCAAGTGATGACCAGTTTCTTTGGTTCCAAACTAAGGTTATTTTTGAGGGTGGTTCAGAGCATGAAGCATCTCAGGTTGCCTATTTAGAACAGCCCATCGTTTGTGAAACGTGCTGTTGGAGCATTTCAGTGCTCTTCACTAGATCTGCCATCAACATGACGTTTGTTTTGCAGATGAGCCCTGCCTGGGAGACAAATCCATCTTCTGTCAGATGGAGGTGCTTGCACGATACTGTTCCATCCCCGGCTACAACAAGCTGTGCTGTGAGTCCTGCAGTAAACGCAGCAGCACCCTCCCACCACCACTCCTCACTGAAGCTGCTGCAGCTGAAGAGGAAGCAACATTTGATCAGAGCCACCTGGCTGGGGCATTGGTGATGCCAACGCTGGTAGTGCCCCACCATGCACAGTTCCTGTCTGGGAGGAGCAATCTGGGCAGGCTTCCTTCTGGAGAAGAAGACGCCAATCCACACATCTCCCCATCCAACACCAAGCCCAGTGGGGCTGAGTTCCCGCAATGGAGAGTCTCTCCAGCAAAGAAGACTTCTAGGCTGCTAGCTTTGCTGCACCAGTCACCTGCCAACAGCAGCAGTCTCAGTCCTCACCATGCCCTTGGGTTGGCAGCGGCCATTCCTGCTGTGGCAGCTAATAACACCATAGCGGGGGCTCCTTCTCTGTCAAGAACCTCAAGGAAGAGTGCGAAGCATATTGAGAAAAGATGGCCTTCAAGGTCCTCCACTGTGGAGCGATGAATCTGAATGCCTCAGAAGGATAGCATTGGAAAGAAGCTTGGTTTGGTGCTTGGGTTTCATTTCCTTACTTCAAGACACTATGGTGCATGCTGCTTTCCACAAGCAAGACACTGCAGGTCATCAACTCATTTTCCTTGTAAATACAAAGAATGAGAAGTGCTGGTTCACTTTCTAGTTGCTCCTCCTGTCCTTCTCCCATCCTGCATTACCTGGCTGGCTTGAACACATTGGAGAAATGCACTCCTCATGGTGAGCAGATGTTGCTGAGAGCATCAGACAAGCTCTAGTACAGAAAAGCAGCCCTGACCTCAGGGTTCTAAACACTCCCATGTAGAAAAGGCCCTACCACAAGAGGTACCAGATGTTTACACTCTACAAAATACTTTTGCAATGGAACAAGGGAATCTGTAAGACTTGTTTTGCTAATTTATCTATAGGAACAGATCTTGTACAAGCAAATTTGCACCGTTGTGTAAATCCTGTATGTTGCAGAAAAGCAGTATTATTTTTAAGAGGTTTGTGCTGTCAGACAACTGTTGACCTATGTTGCATTCTAGACAAGTGCTAGGTGCCTGCCACTGAGTGCTGCCTTATTGCCATTCCAGGAGCTGATGTGTAAAGCAGCATTGTCGTGAAAGGAGGAGTTCCATTTTCAGATGAATTATATCTCCTGACACTAGGTAAAGGTGTTTACCAACAGTGTGATGCTTTCTTTTGAAACTGGGGAAAATGCGTGAACCTACAGGTTTACTTCTAGCCCATGAAAAGTAGGTTTAGAAACTTAGTGTAATTCCAGTTACAGGTTGGAAGAAGCATTTTATGTGCCTGTGAGATGAGCACTAAGCTGGCATTGCCTTGGTGTCAGGGCAGTGGTGCCGTCCTGTAGGTCTCCCTTTCCTAAAGGGGTCGGACTGGAGAAGGAAGAAGCCATGTAAATACTGTAAGTACTGTAGTGTTCACCAGTCAAACACGAGGTCTGTTCTCCAGCTGATCTCTTTGTAATTTCTGAAGCTGAAAAAGCATCACAGAGCTAGAATAGGCACTAACAAGAAATGGCTGTGAGAAGAAACCAGATTTATTACTGTTTTTCCAATCAGAAGCATTGATTTCAAGGTGAGAGAGGTATTTATTTTTCAGCAGGGTTCACCTCAAAGCTCCACAACCACAATGCATCTGACTGCAAGAACGTGCTAGTACTTTATGTCAATACCCATCTTGTTCAGAGTCCACCCAATCACACTTCTGTGTGTTGCTGTAAAGTACTTGTATATAGGATTGAGAACTAAAGATATTTATTAAAAGTGAATTTCTTGATAGTATTTTATGTACTAAATATTTACACTAAGGGCAACTGACTATTCTTTTTTGCTAAGATAAAATAGAGATGTGTAATTAGCCATGTGTACATCTTATGTCATATGGATAGAACAGAAACTTAAGCTAACTAAACTACTGTAGAGAAATTGATGATCTTCTGCTTTAAAAATAAGTCTTATGACAGCTTTTTTATTCCAAGCATCTTTAATTTCTGAACAGGTTATTAAAGTTTCATGTGCAATTTTTGCTTCCCCATGAAGAGCCTTCATGTTCCACCCATTTAAAATGCCAATGAGTACGTCCCCCTAAAATGCTATCAAGTAGATCAGGACCCCAAAGATGACATTCTAGAAACATCAGTAGTGATTATGCAAGTTGCCAGGAAGCAATAAGGATGAAGATTTTGGAAAATTAAGGATGAAGACTTTCAAAGTAAAGGAGAATGTCGGTAGGTTGATGCTGTTGGGGGAAGTCCAGGGTCATAGAGTGCATCGCGCAGTATACCATCTAACCTACCAAAGTACTGACACCCCTACAGAACTGCTGCTGCCTTTCCACAGGACTTTTGAAGGGCCAAAAAATCAGCTTTAAGCAGATGGTGCAGAGCCTCAAACAGAAACAGAAATGTGTCTGTTTCTTTACAATTCCCCCAAAGGCAAATTCTCTTTTCTCTGTCTTTCTTTTACTCATACACAATGTGGGTGTAGATAATCCTTGTACCTCTTGGATTTCTTTTCTACCAAGCTGATTTCTTCTTCTGTCAAATGTACACTACTGACTGACACTGTTTGTTGTATGGGGAGCACGTAACAATAAAATCTTTCACATAAGATGCCTTTCTCTGGTCTGATTCACATGGGAGGATCTGGCTTCTGCGTTTTTAAGCTCTGTCTTCTGCAAAATGAAGGGCTGTTTATATACCAGACATGACTGTTGCATCCTGGGGAAGGAGAGAAGAATTCCACACAGTTCTGTCAAGGTAAGTCCCCTCTTTTGCCCCCCCCTTTTTTTTCTTATTTTAACCAAAACCCAGAAAATTAATACGAAGAAGATGCAACACAAATTTACAACCCATTGCATTGACAAAAGAAGATTGTATCATTCATTTTAGCTTCAGGTCTCAGCCAAACCTCTGCTGTGCAACATTCCTGTACATAGCGTTGTTCATGCTACATTCAGGCTGAGAGAGCTGGGCTTGTTCAGTCTGGAGAAGAGGAGGCTCCATGGAGACCTTACAGCAGCTCCCAGTGCCTAAAGGGGCTACAAGAAACCTTGAGAGGGGTTTTTGAGACAGGCCTGTAGGGACAGGACAAGGGGGAATGGCTTTAAACTGACAGAGTCTAAACCAGTATGTGA
>JBCJKH010034349.1:0-13272 GCA_039877255.1 Loriculus beryllinus
TAAACAGGGGAAGTTTAGATTGGATATGAGGAAGAAATTCTTTACTGTTATGGTGGTGAGGCACTGGAATGGGTTGCCCAGGGAAGTTGTGAATGCTCCATCCCTGGCGTTGTTCAAGGCCAGGTTGGACAGAGCCTTGGGTGACGTGGTTTAGTGTGAGGTGTCCCTGCCCATGGCAAGGGGGTTGGAACTAGATGATCTTAAGGTCCTTTCCAACACTAACTATTCTGTGATTCTATGGTTCTATGAATATTTAGTAATAAACATGTGTTCACATCCCTTGCAAATCTGCCTTTGATTATAGGAAAATGTCTCAAATGATCTGCCTTTGAAAATGGGTTACAGACAGGACAAACTGTCCTTATACACCCCTTCCATGCTCTCAGAAAAGATGCAGGGAAATGTCAGTACATATGTGACAAGTGTTTGAGAAATTTATGTTAAAAATCTTCAAACACCAACAAAATGTTTCTCAGCAAATGCTGCTGTGAATCAGAAAATGCTCCCATGTCATAGATATTAAGCTTAATTTTGTTTTTATGATTGGTAAGGCAAAAACTTTCAGAAAATTGCTTCAGTATTAATTAAAAATGTCCTCTTTCTGTTTAAAATCTATGGTGTATGTCTCTTGAAAGGTTTTGAAGAACACGGGCTCTTCAGAAACTTTTCTGTCTTTCAGACCTAAAGGACTGAGTGACTTAGAGAAACATCTAGAATTCCACTCATGGTTTCAAACTGTTCAGTGACTTACCACCATTGCTGCCTACCACTGGAACTCCTTGTCTGAAACACTCTTCTTTTTAAGTATGTTTGTGCTGGTGGTTACAGTGGAAACCTCCCAGCCTGGAAACTGGGTTGTTACCTGCCTGCTGTTTTAGGAAGTACTTTTTGGCTGCTTGTGAAAACCCAACATTCACTACTTCGAAATCCCAATTCCATCTGAGGAATGAGACATTACCTTTAGAAATGCTCTGTGTACAGATTTATCTGAATTTGAAATGTTGTCGACTAGTGAAGACATATTGGTTACACAGATTATAAAAATATTAAATAATATGAACAAAGCTTATTTAATGATGTGATAACATACAATGTTTTATAGCTTACTGATAAAAGCAACTCCCTTTCAAATTACAGTAATATGGTGTTTGAGGTGATTTATGTATCATTTATTTCATACTCTGAGCGTCCTTGTAATCAATCCTGTCAGGCATGACCAGCAATGGAGGGTGACCAGTATATTAACTTCTGCAGGACTGCCAGTATGTAGTTTCTAAAAGGTTACTGAGAATGAACAGAAGAAACAATACTAAATCACAGCTTCTGCTTTTTCATTTAATTGATCAATCACTCTCTCAGTTGCATGATGACTTTCACTTTTAGCCCCTTTTGCTGCTTGTTGTTATATATTTGCCAGCAGAAGTTATCAGCTATACTGACAAAAAAAAATGTACGCTGAAATTTGATAACCCGTTATCCTAGTGGCAGTGGCAGCAGAAGCACCTCTTGCCCACTTAACCCTGGTGTTGGCTTTCTTGTCATGCCAGTGCAATTGTCTGTGCCTGTATATTGATTCAGAGAAGAGATTAAAAATAACTCTTTTATCAGAGTATTTTTAACCAGATGAGTTCCTTGATACAGCTAATTACATACTCCACAAGAAGCAGGTAGGTGGGAGAGCAGAGGTGGTTCTGGGTGCTTGATGTGGCTACAGGGTGAAGCACTGGCTCTGAAGAAACCTACGCAACATTAAGGATGTGGTGTTTCCACCAGACCAGCTCCTAGCAAGTGATTCATCAAATGCTTTTAGTTTTGGATATGCTATCCTCTTGTTCCTGGAAACTTGTTTTCTGAAGGTATGTTTCCTTCTGTCTCTGCTCACCAGGGGAAAGCTGAGCTCTTCCAGTGCTGCTGCTGGGATGGCAGAGCTCCCCTCCAGAGGACTGGAGAGGGAGCACCAGGGGCCTTCTCAAATGGGTGTTGCTATGGGCAACTGTGTATAGGAGAACGTAGGCAGAGGCAAAGAAAGCCAGGGTGATGCAGCAGAAAGAACAGCCCAGCAGGAACAGCTTTCAGAGCGGGTATAAATGCTGATAAAATGGCAACTCAAGCAGACTTCCAGCAACTGGAAAAAATCACAGCCAATGCACCAACGGGCTAGAAGTTATCACTCTTGGCAATAGGTGTGAATTCCATGCTTCCTAAAATGAGGGTGCAGAAGTGCCTGCTCCTCTGAGGACGGGAAGCAGATGGAGAGCTACAGACACTTAGCAAAGCAGTCAGCTCTGCACCTTCCTCTGCTGTCTTCTCTCCTCTCGTGCAAGATGAGGAGGAGCTGACATCTGCGGAGGGAGAGCTGTCAATCATGATCGATTTACTACCTTCCTCACATCTAGGCATATAATTTTTTTCATTTTATTTTGGAACCGTTAGGGAACTTCATGGTTAGCTTCCCTAAAGGCGCTTGCAGTGTGTCTGACTGGCATTTGTACAAACCAGACTAATCTGAGCAGTTTAGCTGTCCATGAAAGCAGCAGGTAACCTTCTTTGCAACTCTCATTGAAGAAAGTTTGTTCTTTCTATTAGCACAGAGAGTAGCAGAAACAGCTATGATACTCCTCAGCTTAGAAGCTGACTTTCACCTTCAGTTGCTTTGCAGATGCATTTAGGAGTCCAAGATGGATGACTCCATGCATGCCACCACACCTCAGCTTTGGTAAGTTTCCTATGACTGTTTAGCACTGAATCAGATAGCACTGTGAAAGCAAGGTATCAGGCATGTCAATGCTACTGCTGGAAATCCAAAACAGAACTGTTTTTCCTCTGAGTCCTCCAGTTTGTCTTCCCCTGCTGCCCTGTCTCACCCTTGGATACTGGCAGGGAGCCAGGAGTGCAATACTGCACTGGACAATCAAGTAATTGATTTTTCTTAATTCAATATTCCAGCCTGTTGCTGTTGCCTTTCTCTTCCAAGATCCAAGATAAAGTATTACATTGCTTGCCACTTGTACTTTTCCTTAGGCACTTTGCTGATGGAGGTCTGTGCTGAACCAGGACATTCATTACACAGCTAGGCTCCTTCAGGACACACTTGTCCAGATTGGACTCCATCCATTTTATATGTATGTGGTTTATCTAAATCAACCTTTTTTTTTTTTTTTTTCACAAACATGGCAAATTACTCACCTTTAAACACAGACCCTAATGAGACTGAAGTCTGCTGTGATTTCACTCAGCCAAGTATTATTCACACGCAGCTTTGAGTTTCACACATTATGGCATTTGCTTCTAAGGCAGGCAATCAATTGCAAAGATATACAAGAACTTTGCCTGAAAGTTGCAAGCAGCTTTTTAATTTTATCTTAATCTTCTATTTCCCAAAGGACAGAAGAAAGCTCTATGGGGAAGTCACAGTGAAATAGCCATTGCCAGTTTATATTTCATTGCCATTTTTTTTCAATGAAGAATGATTTTAGCCAAGCCCAACTTTAATAAATTCAACTAAATTGTATCAGGAACTGTCACATCTTCAGGTCTCCAATTATTTTATAGCATCATTACACAGGTACAGTAAGAAGTCTGCTGGCACTTCATGGAAAAACCTGAGACATCTTCTAATTAGGTGTGATTCCACCTGAAGACAACCTCCAGCTTTTCTGCTCATTTTTTTCCCTTCTCACATTTGATAAAGGCATAGTCTGCTAGAAATGAACAATCTTGCTTTCTTAAGATACCAAGCTTCTCTTCCCTGCTATTTATGTGCATGTAAACTAACTGTAACATTGCAAGAGATACTTACAGCTTTATAAACAAAATTAAGAACAGGGCAAGATTTCACTTTAAAGCAGATGCACAGCACACACACATCCACAGATGAAGCACTGTATATTAGCAAACTTGGTGTGATGTAACTGTTAACACCAACAATTAAGAAGTAATTTCTAACATTTCCCACTGTAGAACAAGCGAAGAATTCCATGAATACAACCTGGGTCTTGCCAGTTTAAAGTAACAAGGTGCAGGAAACTGCCATATTCAGTCTTGATGGAAAGTTGAGTAGACCTCTATGTGCAATGAACACTCTGGATCTTATTCTCACACTCTAAAACTTCTCTTTTTCTGCCACAATTTTTTCCCTGCCTCCCAGGACAAATACCACTGAATATCAATGAGCAATACTGAACTGCTATGAAAAGATGCTTCCTTTTAGCTTGACACATAGCAATTAGAGCCTCACAATGAAATGTGCACAGATGGTGTAGGGCTTATGCCTTGAAAAAAGTGAAGTGGTGACAGGAAACAGGAACTTCAACTCTTTTAAAAAGAAGAGCAGTTGTTGATGGCACATGCAGATAAGTGAGTGTGCAATGTATGCAGCAAGGCCAAGTCTCAAGCACACAGACTTCCCCTTGAGTTTCTCACCAAAAGGTGAATGACTGAAAGTATTGTCACTGCTTTTAAAAACATACATGTTTGCTTAGTTTGCTATGGGAAGTTACTGACTCGAAGCCATAACAAATTGAAATGCATGGGTACATCTTTGAAAGACAGATGAATAAACCAGTGGATGGCCATCCAATCCCACTGATGATTTCCTACTGCACTTTAAGTTACGATGGATGGTTCTGAAATGTTCTTTTAGTGATACAGAAATGTGATGCTCTGGTCTTTTTTAAAATAAAAATGGTTTAAGTTGATCCTCATAAAATCACAATTGGTTCTACCAGAGATTAATTTTGTCTCCACAGTTCGAATCAAAACCAACTCAAAAGTCAAGCATTTCTTCGCCTTCTACAGTTTTAATAACATGGTCATAGACTACTGAAAGTGAGAAAACCACCAACAGCAAAGCATTTCAGCATTTGTCATCTGTGGTCCTTCTGAGAGGTTTCTCAGTTATTTTGAAGTTAGTGAAAACAATTACGAGTTCTGCTTTTATATCTGGGCAGATTCTTGGACAGCAATATACAATGCCATAATATTTTGGCTGCAAACACAACAGGAAAAAGATGATATAAAAATATTTCCATTAAATAATCACCATGCTGCCACAATAATGTGTTCATCAGCATACGGAATGGTAAGTAAAGGCTAGAAGAAAACACTAAATTAACTTTCTTTCTATAACTTTGAATCTCCCTGGAGACAAACACCTTCCACAGAGCATCTTTTCATCTATTTTGATGCCTAGAATGGTGAGAAATATGGGAGGAGTCACTTTTTTTCCCATGGATCACATGAGGTTCAGAAAACATGGTAAATATAAAGAGGAGAAACTGTTCATTTCTGAAAGAGAACATATTATGTAAGATGGAAGACTATGTTTAAAGCAATATTATTATTTAGCTTAAGAAAAATAATGCATAGCTGTTTACTTTCAGTTATATCAATATTCTTGCTGGCAATTCTTCTTGACCTGGGAAGGTAATGAAGCCTTCAGCAGGCAAAAAAATCCTTCAAAAATTCTTTATGAAAGAATCTTTAACTAAATGCTCATAGACAAATTCTGCCCAATAAAACGAAACATTAAAAGCCTGAGTTGGCCAATCCATACAAACTAATCTGCTAGACTGGCTATTTCTAAAATCAGTTTTCCGTTCCTTATGCAGTCACAAAAGCATCACACCCCCTCCTTTTTGATAAATTAGAACCAAGTCAAGACTTTCCTTAAAAAAATAAGTCTTGTGAAATTCTACTATTCCCATGACTCTTTCCTAAAACGTAACCTTCTCTCCCTATTCTTCGTATCTAGTTTGAAGCAAGAA
The DNA here is from genome assembly GCA_039877255.1 of Loriculus beryllinus. Classification (NCBI taxonomy): domain Eukaryota; kingdom Metazoa; phylum Chordata; class Aves; order Psittaciformes; family Psittacidae; genus Loriculus; species Loriculus beryllinus. The sequence goes on from JBCJKH010034349.1 coordinate 5,766, forward strand.
AGACAAAGCATAGACTTGACCAAGGGACAGAAACTCAGAGAATAGTTTACTGATACACCTCAGTATTGAAAAAAACCAAACCCAACAGATAAAAGTGAAAAAACCCAAGCAGTGAAGCAGGATATTAAAGACAGTCTGTCCTAAAAATGACTATCAGTGCTTTGATATTGCCAACTCTCAAACCAGGTGAAGCAATAGGCACTGAATTTACAAAAGGTTTATTTGTAATTGTAAAACTGTATGGGGTAAGCTAAAGGAACTGTTCCATTGAGTTAAATGTACCAAACCCCCTGCAAAGAATAAAATCTTTGCTTGGATGAAATCAGTGGCAAAGCATTGCTTTGAAAACTGAAGCAGCTAGTAAAAATGGTAACTAGCAAGGCTTGAACACTGCTTTTATTTGTACTTTTCATAACTTAAATATTACATTCCATTATGTATGTGATTAAACTGAATCCCACTGCATTTGTCTTAGGTAATTAACCATTTTTACCTAATTCAGCAGATGCCTAAACTGAGACACAGGGGAGGCGAAGTCTGTCCATCAGTTAGTGGCAAAATGTCAAATAGATGCTAAAAGATTTTGACTCCCATTTCTTTAAACAACTTACAGCACTAATTCATTGACTAAGCAGCTGTCCCATAATTTCAAAATGAATGCTTATTGGGAAAACATTTTCAAGTATTAAATGCAACAAATAATCTAACAGATTAACCACACTGGCATAAGGTATCTCATTGTAGTACACAGCTGACCTCTATCTGACTTCCCATGGATACGTTATTATGTATTTGACTCCATGTACACTTCCATTGCTAAAGCTTCAGTACACTGTTGCTGTGGCAAAAAGAATGAACTGCAAAAGGCCATGAGCAGCAACTGCCTCACATCCTTCTGGTCCGTACACTGTGATATTCCCACATTTCCAGCCCCCCTGACAAGGCAGCATGTTAACCCTACAACACAGTTAAGATTTCCAACTATCCAGGTTTGGAGGCCAGTTTCAGTGGCTGCCCCCACCCTTGTGTGCCTCTCTATGTCAGCATCACTTAATTACATCTGCAGTTTTAATAAACCCAGGCACTGATGTTCAAATATTCTGCCTGTTACACAGTATGAGGCAATATGCTTAGTGTGAGCCCTGACATGGGTCACAAGCTGGAAAAGATTGTAAATGGTATTAAATAAAGGTGAGAGCATGTTTTTAAAGTTCCATTTGCTTCATCACCCTTGTGCTGCTGTTTGGTTTCCTGAGGAATACAGATACAGCATTATGGTGTCTGAATGTCCAACATAGCGCATCCTACCTCTAAAAATAGCCAGATAACTAGTCTGCAGAAAGAGAAGGGCTGCTGCTGATTGACTAAGACAAATTGGTCATGGAAAGTTTCCTTCTGTCTATGTCAGTTAGCAGTTTAGACCCAAAAGCATAACCATTAACACAGCTTGCTAAAAAAATAACAGCTGAAAAATTATCTCTATTTCTGTATATTGTCATTAGCCATGCACAGATATTCACAGAGGAAAATATTACACTAGCCAGTTTGGTCTAGTGCTACATTACTCCTTTCTTATGCTTTTGTAACTCCATTACAAAAGATCTGTTTACACTGGGAAAATACAATGATGAGCCAGACACCAAGATAGCAAATTCAGTGACATATAACTGTGCTGTAAACAACAGATGTAAAACTTTGCACAAATGACTCAGTACCTAGCAAAAAAAAAAAAGTTATCTGATGGGGATGACAAAAATTGGCAGGGGGGAGGAAACATCAAAAAACCCCAAATAATTTTAATAGCCTCACTGAGTAATAATCTGCATTAGTATTTCAGCTACATTACTTTTATGGTTTGTTTGGGTTTTAAGCAAATATCTGAAAAACAGAGTCTTCTGAAAGCTGCATGTTGGGTGTAGCTTTTCTATTAAAATGAAGTTATCTGGTATTCCCAATTTTAAAGCAGGATTCTTATTAAATCAAGACTTCTAACCCACCAAAGTTATTCAATTGGCTAAATATATCACGTAGTAGGATCTGCATAACTTCTAACGAAATATTCCTCATTGACTCAAAAATACTTGAAAACCTTTTCCTGTGCAAGAACCACATCTTATAGAAGAGATGTTTTACACATGCCTCTCCTACTTGTGACAGAGCACGTCAGTTCCCTCAGCATTTGCAATTGTAGTTTACGCCCTTGCTCAGCTTGGCACAGTTGCAAACTTGGAAGGAAATAGTAAGAAAAGATTTACAAGACTTGTATTTGCCTTTAACACAACAGATTCAAGTAGTTCGAACACTTAACAGCAAGCATCTTCTAGGTCACTGCTGATTCAAAACCACAATTTGTCAGCTAACGGTTCATAGAATTTCCTATTTTTCCCCTGATATTGATCTTAAAACTTTTTTCTTAATTTTATCCCATTACAATTAATCATACTCTTTTTCATGCTAAGTAAATGCACTCTTCCCATATGTTCACATTTTCAAATATTTAGAGATTGTAACCAGTTTATCCTGTACTGTCAAATATTAACAGGCTGTACGTAAGTGTCTCTTACTATGCAATTAATATTTGCCTTTTTTAATCCTCTCACATCAGGCCTCACCTCCTGGAAATTTGTGTGGCTCTCCCTTAAACTCCTTAACTTTGCTCAAATTAGAAAAAAAAAGAATTGAATAAAAAATGTCCAAAAAGCTCTGTGTGCTTACCCAGATGAAGTTGTGAGTAAGTACTCTGCGGCCCCAAAAGCCTTCTTCGCTTTGGTCATGTGTGTTGGGCAACTGGTTCCAGGGAGGAGCTGCCCCAGAGCAGTGCACCCTATGGCACTGTTTGCCTCTCCTCTGCCTTGCCAGGGACAAGGACGGTGGCAGATGGACCTGTCTGCTCTGCTGCCAACCTCTGTGCAGTCCACTGATACCTGCAAGAGTTTCTACAAGGCTGCAAGAGGCACTGACTTGTGGGTTTTCTAGACAGGCTCAGTGCTAGAGGCAGTGTGAGAGCTGGCACTACCCTGCTACCGAAATAATGGAGGGTAAGAGATGCTCTAGGCAGATGCCCTGACTGCACACATCTGCAGAGTAAGGAGGATATATTTCACAGAATCATAGAATGGTTTGGGTTGGAAAGGACCTTAAAGATCATCTAGATCCAGCCCTCTGCCATGGGTAGGGACACCTTCCACTAGACCGCATTGCTCAAAGGCTCATCCAGCCTGACCTTGAACACTGCCAGGGAAGGAGCATTTACCACTTCTGTGGGCAACCTGTGCCAGGGCCTCACCACCCTCACAGTGAAGAATTTCTTCTCTCCCTCTAGTTCCTCACCACCTCCACAAAACACAGTGAATTGGCTAAGCAATAACTGAGTTTTCTGGCTTCTAGAGGAACAGTAGAAATACATAACCTGACTTGCAAAAAACAGCTGTATTTTCCTTGCCACTAAAGCATTTATCATGAGGACATGCTATTACTGCTTTTAATGCTTGTGACTTCAAAAGGAAACTGTTGGGCTGTTTTTTAAGGAAAATAATTGCTGGAACGCTTTCTCAGAAAAGGGAGGGTTTCGTTTTTATAAGTCCATAAAAGTCACTTAGCTTGCTCACAGTTCTGTCAAAATTACTGAAATGTGTGATATATTCATACCTACAGCAACCGCATGAATATATTTATCAGGAAACTCATGCTGTCTGCAGCCTAATATCATCATTTGCTCTACAACTCAGTTTCCACTGAAGTTCCATGTTCTGAACAATGATCTATTAGCAGAGTTAAGTCAGGGCTTCTCTAACAAGCACTTAGGAGAAAGGTCTGCATGTAGGTCTCTGTTAAAGCTTTTAGTAACTCTCCAAAATCCTCAGTGGTAAAATGTACAGTTAGAAGTAAATTTATCTCTCAAGGTGTCCTGTGTTTCAGATTAAATGGCATTTTTTTCAGTTTTTCTCTGATGGAGACAGGCTCTAAATTAAAACTTTATTTATGCTCCATCCCTGGCAGTGTTCAAGGCCAGGTTGGAGGAAGCCTTGGGTGGCCTGGCTTAGGGGGGTTGGAACTTGATGATCTTAAGGTCCTTTCCAACCCTAAAGATTCTACGATTCTATGATTTCCAAGCATTGATTTTAAACCACTATTCACATGTATGCACTACAACCACTATCGACGGCTACTTTAATAGACTGTAGTGTTTTTGATTTCATTATATACTCTGGTTGTAGGCAAAGTTAAAAGGCATACCAAGCACCAAAATGTCCACAATACAAAATATACAGAGGCTACGTTAATTTTACCACTAGCAATTTTGCTGTTACTATGGCAAGTGTGAAAGCATTCCCGTTATTTAAGGCAGGATTTATGCAGTGCTGTAAGTACTCATGCAGTTATCCTCTCAGTTCTGTAAGAACAAACCATACCAGAGCTACTTAAACCCTTTTTCATATACATATAATACCTACATCCACCTCTGCCTTTTCCCTTGTGGAAGAACACTGTCAGCCCATGTCCTCACACTTTGGTCTCAGCTCTGAGGCTTTCGTCACAGCTTCAACACAGCATGTGGATCTGATCCTGTCTAAAACTACATGCATATACTGGGTCTCCTCCTGATTTCATCCTCAGCCAAGGAGACCACAGCTGGGCCTTAAATTTTGCCAAGGAAGTAATTCAGCAAAGAATCCCCCTGAAGAAACAGAAAACACCAACAGACTGTGGAAACAAAATAGGAATATATGTATATTTGGAAGAGGAGCTATAAACTAAACTAACTAAACAAATACAATGGTTAATGAACTAAATTAGTCTAGCATGAACCTGTCTAATACTAGTCAAATACATGCCTCTGGAAGGAATGACAAAGGAGGACACAGCCTTCCACAGTAAAAAAAGATACTGATTTGCCACACTATTTTATGATTAAAAAGACACACAATTGAGGAACAATCAAAATAGCTAACAAATGTTAAAACACAAAGAACAGGAGATCAGATTAAGTTAAAATATAGTACAGGCTATGGTGCTACATATATAACCAAAGGTAAGCACCTATGTAAATTGCTGGAGTTGGAGGTCAGAGCTTGCAGCACTGCAAAGCTCTGGTCCACATCCCTGGTGTAATCTCATCATGGTTATTAGTTTGTGGGCTGTGCACTTCTCTCAGTGTAGGAGAAAGAGGATTAAGGACAACAACAATAATGTTGAAAACACAGAAAAACTGCTGAATGAAGAGAGACTGAAAAGGCTCTGGCTGTTAAATATGAAGAGAAGATACACTACAACAAACATTCAGAAAGACTCTTGATGGTGTAAAGAAAATGAAGCATTCTTGCTTATGTTTTCTAACCCAAGAACAAGAGGATATTTCTTTAAACACAAATTTTGTTGATTTCACATTATATAAATCACCAGAGATGGGGGTTGCACTGTACCACACACTTGCACAAAGTGGGTATGAGAACTCCATGCACTACTGCAATTTAAATATGAATAAACACCAGAAGTCACCTCATCTATTACTCCACCCACAGCAAGGCTAAGTAAGATTGTCTAATTGCTTAGGAAGATCCAAAAGGCACTGAAATACATTTCTGCTAACATCTATCCTGAATCTTAGTCGCCCTAACATCTTGCCCTGCTCACTGCACAAAGAACAGAATGCTCCCTCTGCCTTTTCAGGTTCTCTTCATGGAAGATTCTTATCCTTTTTCCTTCCACTTTCTTCAGCACAATTTAAATCTTCAGATTTTGCTAAAAGACAATATTTTAAGGCTCTGATCATTCTCAACCATCTCCCCCGGACTCCCTCCAACTTGGTTTCAGTTCCTTTCCAGTGTACAGTTCCCAGAACTGGGGAGTACTCCAGTAATTTCAAACAGGTTTCAAATAGATGGCAGCACTTTCTCTGCATGTATTACAAGCAATACTTGCTGATATGCTACAGAGGGAGACTTTCCTCCTTTTTCCAGCAAGATATCCTCTCATGTTCAGGCTGTGATCCTCCACAACACCTGGGAGTTGTTCCTAAAGAATTCCTACATGAAGTTGTCTGCTTGCATACTTGGCCATTCTCCAGTGCAGGATTTTGTATTCCCATGTATTCGTTTTCAGCCCATTCTTTGCAGACCTGTCCTCCAACTGGAGTTCCCATCCTGCCATTTGAAAGGCTTGCACCCTTCCCACCATTATGACAGCTGAGACAGGTAAGTAAATTATCTCCTTTTTCACAGAAATACTCCCAGCAAAAATACTGCATAATGACACTGGGACCAGATTTCCTTGCCACAGGAGCACCACCTGACTGATATATCTAAACACACACACAGTGGTGCCTTCTGTCTGAACAGAGCTTTCCAATCAGTTTATACTCACTTTACAGTAATTCAATCTAGACCATGTTTATGCAGGATGTGTGTAACATCCATATCAGACAGTACCATAATTTATGCTAAAATGATGATGTCTGTTTTCCCACTGAAAAGAACCATTACCTTGCCATGGAAAGAAATTAACTCACCCAGGCCATCCCTCATACACTGGCTTTCACAGTTTTGCCCCTTGTTTCCTTCCTATTCAAGTTTTCTCAGCTCACAGGAAACACTGATAATTTTCTTTCTTTTCTATCTACTGTCAGTATATCAGCATGTATGTGTGTATATATATATATATAAAAATATATAATTAGTTTGAAGTGTATTTCTTCTCTTCTGTATTCCACATTATAAAAAGGAAGGAAAGAAAAAAATGTCCAGCTCATAGAGGAAAGATTCTGGCTGTAAATGTAGTCCCTGTAGATGCAGGGATCCAAACTTCAGCCTGCTTTTTTCATTGACTTCGTAGTTACAGTGGACTAGAAACTGGCAACACGCATCAGTAAACCTATTTTTTCTTGAAATGGTAAAAAATCGGAATTGTCTGGAATTAAAAATATTGACATGTGACCAGGCACGAATTTCCAGGGGAAAAAAGAAAAAGCTCAGAGAAGCAAAAGACAATTGTTCACAAAAAGCAAATGGAAAAAAAAAAGTTAGCTAGAAGAATTGTCACCTAGCCTGCCAACCTCATCTGTATGAGTCTCAGACCTGTTTTTTCTTCTCCCTTCCCAAGATTCATTGTTCATAAAAAAATACAGCATTTTTTTTCTTAGAAGAAACTTATTTCTATAGAAAAAATACTATATATATGAATCTTATACATCTCTTATGATATATATAACATATCTTAAAAGTTTGTAAGCATTTTTTCTTTGTATTTGCATTATATATGATATAAATTCTAGAATATAATATTATATAATATATATTAAAATATATTAATTAATTGTTATATATATATAAATATATACCTATACCTATACATATACATATATATATATAGTGTGTGCAGTTCTGGTGTCCTCAGCATAAAAAGGACATGGAACTGTTGGAATATGTCCAGAGGAGGGCCACGAGGATGATCAGGGAACTGGAGCACCTCCCATATGAAGACAGGCTGAGAAAGTTGGGACTGTTTAGCC
>JBCJKH010034353.1:0-10248 GCA_039877255.1 Loriculus beryllinus
ACCAGATAGTGAACTGACATGCAGAATTCTTCCTTTCAGGTTACAAGTCTATTTTTGTTTGTAAAACTGTAGTCATATTCACCTGGTCTTTTCAAGTTCCTCCCCTTTGACTTGGAAGATTGATGAAAAAACTGAGTCCCTAATTGCCTTTTCCAGGGCTCTGTAGTACTTCTTAAAGCTTTCCACACTACTGTTATCAATATCACTGGCACCCATATGAACCACTAGGAGTGATTAATAGCCTGTAGGACCTACTGTATGATGCAGCCTCTCAGCAACATCTCTGATCCAAGTCCTCTGTAGGCAACACCTCTGATCCAAGCCTTCTGTAGGCAACACCTCCCTTGAGATCTGGTTAAGTCAAGAGATGGGTGCTTCTGTACCTTTCAGAGTCACCTGCTACTATCACTCACCACTTTTTCCTGGCTGCACTAATAATAATCTCATTCACTGTTAGCTCCCTGCAGACCTGTGAAGCAGTTCTGGGTGGGGATGTTGAGTTTTGGAGAAAGCCCTTTGTTTTGATTTGTGCTCTTCTGCTTATTTTTTTTTTCCTTTGGCTTTCCTCTTCTGTTTGTGCTGGTGGAATGATTGTGGCCCCTGTAGTTTGGCCTTGGAGCCATCAGTCCAGCTTCCTCTTAGCTTCCCTGATGTTTCTTTGTCTTTTGACAGTCCCACACAGCTCTGTCTTCTGCAGGAAGTCCACCACCAGGGCATACTGTGTACAACCCAGTTCTCTGCTCACCCTTGCCTCAAGAGACATGTCCAGGCACTTTCTACACCTACGTCTGCACTGCAGCCTCCCCTTTCATCATCTCCATTTGGGTGCCAATGGTGGATACCAGACTGGGCCCTAATCCTGAGGTAAGTGCTCACCATCACACTCACCTGCCCACTCACACTGCTGTACCACACTGTATGTCACAGTTAGGCTCAGGTCCAGTGATCACTGGGCAATTCTATAGTCCTAAGGCAGGGTTAAATTCAAGCTCTATCAATCATAAAATCATTTGGATTGGCAGCAACCTTCAAAGGTTATCTATTCCAGTCCTCCTGCAATATTACCACTCTCCTTGTAAAAGAATTTTTCCTTACATCAGACTGAGTCTCCTCTCTTTTAGTTTAAAGTCATTACCCTTCATCTTAGTGCAAAAAGTTTCTCCCCATGTTTCTTATTGCCCCTTTTTAAGTACTTAAATACCACAATAATGTCATTTCCAGCTATTCTATTGGTTGAAAAAACATACATGCTGTCAGGTCCAAGTCAGTCAGCAAGTGCAGGTCCAGATCAGGAAACTCAGTGGCTGTGGATACAGCAAGAAAATAATACTTCTTCAGCACAGCCCAGATAGGAACCCAGCCCTTTCCGTTGAGCTTTTAAATAGAGCTCCTGGTCCTATGGATGTGGGTGAAAGCCAGAGGTGATGCTGATCAAGACCATTAGGACCTACTAGTGAACACAGGGACTTATTAATACCTTTGTTTATTTCAACATGTATATTTATTTCCAACAAGAGAATCATTTCCTCATCACTACCTTTTAAGTTTCAAAATGGATAGTGGCAATGTTTGCGGTCAGTCTGTGTCTGACTGGGAGATTAGTAGCGATTCCTGGGATAATGAAATATCCCACCTGAGTCTAGTTTGTAGTCAAGCAAAAGATTGCAGGAATTCAAATATAGACATTTCAGAAATATTGCCCTAGCATCCTTTGCATGTAATGGTTGACAGATAGAGGATTTGATACCTATTTCACATATGTTTTGTTCCAGCCTCCAAAAAAATAAATTTCACAGTAACCATAGCAGCGAAACTGATTAGGCGTGTTTGAATGAACAAATTATGACACGGTATTTTTTATTTAGAGTCTCTATAAAGGAAACTTACTAATGTAAACTAGTATATTGAGTTTAATTCTAAAAATAATAAGGTGGATGAAATAGCTGGAATGGTCATATTTGTAACAAAAGCAAAATATTGGGGGGTTTGTGCACTATTAAGAAATTACATTCAACATTGTGTGGCTGAATTCATGAAAGTAACCTTCAGTTCAAGTAGGCATAATTTTTTTCAGATCTATATTATGGCCTATACCTTTGATATCTTTTCAAGCACTTTCTGCTTCTGCTGAGCTGTTTCCCACAGCATGTGCTATTGAGAAATAGGAAGAACAGACTCAAAGCTCATCTTGTTACTTGATGCAGCTCTGTAAACCACTCAAAGTGCAAGAATAATGCACACTAGGAATCTGTAGATGAAGAAGGATTTCTAAAATCCCTCTTTGCTTATCTGAAGCAACACAGTTATAGAATCATAGAATCAATCATAGGATCATAGAATAGTTAGGATTGGAAAGGACCTTAAGATCATCTAGTTCCAACCCCCCTGCCATGGGCAGGGACACCTCACACTAGCCTTATACTAGTAGAAGGTTGCATACCAATCTCCATAAGCAAGCAATTTAGTGGCTATTGCAGTGCAGGAGACGTCCTCAGAGTGATTTAGACACATTGATATTTATCTTATACCATTGTCCTTTAAGGATTTATAAAGTAGATGGGGTAATTCCTTCATTTGCTTGACTTTTTACGATGATGCATACATGTTCTTAGAAACAGGAACTGAAACGTAATACTATTCACATGTAAAATGAACCTTGTTAGTTTTTAGAATCTAAATTCCACCTGTTTCTATAGTTGATTGTCTGTGAGTTATGATTATACTTAATAGAAAGATTACTGTATATTTTTGTTCCAATATGGCTTCACCTCTACCTCTTCTAATAGGTATAAATTCAAAGTTAAGAAGATAAGTAAACCTCAGTATCTCAGTTCCTAGACAACTGTTACACTTACCTAATGTGACAGGTTCTGTGTGTGTTTAAAAGTAAGAGAGAGACACAGTCATCCATATCCAAGTATATGAGTTAGGTAACTTTAGTTGTAAGAAAGGATTTTGAACCACTCCTGATCTGGCATAAACTGGATTTATGTAAGAAAGCACACAGAAATATCCCACTGTTTCAGCTAACCGGACATGCTAAGCCAGTGGACGGAAACAAAGACACTGTTACACTCTTTCATGTTGCCTAAGCCAATAACTTACTCTTATTGACAGGAAATACAGAAAATTATACAATTGACACTGCTGACCTTTGCCCTCTCTGACTGAAGTTCACTCAAACTTTGGTCTATCTGCATTCTTCCTAGTAAATATATCCCTTTCTTATAAACAGACCCTTGTAAATATATCTAGAGCAGTTTAATTCTTCCTATGTTTTGGCTAATTTAATTAGCCTGAGACACTGTGGCTTGATTGGATTGCCCACACATAGGTATGCTAAATTATTCCTCACAGCATTCACCTATTGGTTCGAGAAGATGCAAGTATTTCACAAATCCTTTGTAAGTTCTGTGAACCTCTCTTGACTGTGGTGAATGACCTAGGCTGTTCTAAGTAGCATTGAATGTCCATACTTTGGTAGCCAAATCACTCTCTGGGAGTCTGAAAGTTAAATATGGATTTGATTTTGATTTTCCATTTCTGATATTATTATCGTAGGGTTTCAGTAAAAATAACCAATATGATGCTTGTGTACCGGACATCTGCATAAATATTTGTGAAGTAACTAATAATTGTGTTTTCAAAAAGTAAGCTTTTGAAAAGCATGTGCTTATTAAATACAATTGCTTCTTAATGAACAATAAATATAGAATATAGTAGAGAAGAACACTGTAAACTGTACATGGATTAAACAACAGATGCACTGGAACTTGTGTTTATGTAGTTAGGAGCTAACACTTTATACATTCATTTACAGTTATGCAGAGAACCTTCATTTCAGTGTTCTTCCTTTTGAAAAGTTGAATTTTCAACCACCACAAAATCATAATGGCATCAGCAACAAATGTTATGTAGTATGTGGGAGGTGGATCCTGGCCAGCAACTAAGCATCCACCCAGCTGCTAACCTCCTCCCCTTCTTCCCTTTCCCCAGGAGTACAGGGGGCAGAATTGGAAGAATGAAAGCATTCTTTATCTCATGGGCCAGTACAAAGACAATTTAATAAGTGAAGGAATGAGAGAGGAAAAAATAAGTGATGCCAAGGCAATCGCTCACCACCTCCCACAAGCAGACTGATACCTAGCAAGTATCCAAGCAACAACTGCTCTGGATGGACAAAATCCCCAGTTTCAATTGCTGATTTTATGTGTGCTCCATGCAAACCTCTTGCCCACACCCAGACACTCACCATCAGGGACAGAGTATAAAAAATTGAAAAGCCTTGACATTATCCAGCAACAGAACATTCTGTATTATCAACACTTCTAATCTCAAATCCAAAACAAAGCACCATATAAACATTAAGAAAATTAACCCCAACCAAGTGAGACCCAGCACAGAGGACTAGGTAATTCAAGTTCGGTGCACAGACTTCTTCAGATAGCAGAGGAAATAAATGTACTAACGTAATGTTGTGGTTTAAACCCAGCCACGCAGCTCATTCACTCACTCAACCCCCCCTTTCTTGCCCTCCCCCTGCTCCTGGAGGGATAGGGAGGAGAATCAAAAGAATGCAACTTCCACAGGTTGAGATAAGAACAGTTTAGTAACTAAGGTATAACACAAATCACTACTGCTACCACCAGTAATAGTAACGATAAAGGAAATGACAAGGGAAGAGAATACAGCACCTTACCACCCATCAACAGATAATTCACACCACCCTCCCCAACCAAGCACCGATTGATACCTCCTCCAACCCCCCAGAGCACTAGCCCTTCCGGGTAACTCTCAGTTACGTCCTGGGCATGACGTGCTGTGGTATGGAATACCTCTTTGGCTAGCTCAGGTCAGGTGTCCTGTCCCTGCTTCCTCCCAGCCTCCCCTCCTTCCTGCCAGAGCATGAGGCTGATAAAGTCCTTGGTCAGAGTGAACATCAATATTATCAGCTCTGTTCCCAGACTGAGTCAAAACACAGTGCTGCACCAGCTACTAAGAAGGAGAAAAATTGACTGCTACAGCTAAACCCAGGACACATGAGTATATAAATCAGATGAAAGAATTTTTCAGTTCATACATTCTGTGTGTTGGCTGCTTCTGCAGGTGTCTAAGGTAGAGTGAAGGCACAAACATGTCAATACTTCTCCCAATAGGCTGTAATACATAGAAAAAATTTCTGGTAGAGAGTCAGAATATATGGATCTAATATGTATCTAATAGTTCAAGGGGCTGTTATCTTCCCTGAAATTTCCCATCTTTCTTTGAAGCTTTTTAAAATTCTATCAGCTACAACATTTGATAGACATGAAATTTTATTATTTTATGCCAGTAGCTAACACTTATGAACAATTAGATTCATTTTCCTGATAGCTTTGTTTATGTTCACTGACTATATGAAAACGGTAAGACACCATCATCTTAGATTCTGCACCAGTATCTGAAAAACAAGGAATTTTTCCAGTTGTCATGAAAGAGCTAGATTCCATTAATTTAATTCTTGTTATCCACTGACTTTACATCAACTCCTTCAGTCCCTCAGAATTAATCAGTTTACACAGAACTAGTTTCTTGTCTCAGTCTCCTAACTGTGGCAGTGCCATTTTTCTACCAATGTCTTTAGGTCACCTAATTGCTTGGTCTGTCCTCCTTATTTAGACAGTTCTGATGTCCTTCATGTGTTCTTGATTCTTATGTTTCCATCTCATCGCTTTCTGTTTCTTCCAAATACGCATCAAAATTTTATTGCAAATAAAAAAATCAAACAATAAAACCCCCCAAAACAGAAAAAGATAACCAAATATAAAGGAAAATTTGTCACCTGCTAAACTGAGCGAGATAGTGTCATGGAAAATAGATAGTAAATAATGCATACAATATTATTTTGGAAAGCACATTGAGCTTATTGCAATTATTTGTCTTTAATTACATTTAATGCATATTTATACTGTGTCTGATATCGGTTTGTAAATAGATATTACTTAGACTATATATGTTTATAACTATAATAAATATTTTATTACTATTTATTATTTAGCCAATAGCCATGAAGTATCAGCTGACTACTATTAGTCATCAATCTCAAAAAGAGTACTGCAGAAGTTGAGGTGGCTTATGTATGAGTAGTGGTAACAATCAAAGGCACAGAGAAACTCTTACATTCAGAAATAACTGAAAAAGTGTTTGCGTTACCAAAAAGAAAAAAAAAAACCAAGAAAACAAACCAAACCTAGAAAAGATATAACAAGACTGCAAATCAATGAATGATTCAGAGAAAATCAATCATGAACTTCTTGTCTTCTAACATACAAAGAGGGGAACATTCACCAAAATTTAAGACTGAGAACTTTAAAGCAAATCAAAAGTTAGTTCTGAAGAGTTTATTTTGGAATGTCTTGCCACAGAAATCTAAAAGAATGAAACTTTACTTTTCAAGAAAAATAATATTTGGTCCTAGACATTTTATTGTAATTAGCTAGAAAATATTCTAAGGCAAGAACCTTGCTGTCAGGCCTTAAACCCCTCCAGTTTTTAGAGTTCTGAGTTAAAAATCTGTGTTTTGGACTTTCCCTCATATCAACATCTGGAGTGTTCTGACATCTTTCATCGTAAAACAGCTGGGTCTATTCTACCAAAGTGAGAATGCCAGAGAAAATGAGCCTTATACTTGAGTCCAGTAATCTGGTGTTTTCTAAGGCTAGAGTTAGCAAGATGAGAGAGATGGGTTCCTTGGTCATTAAGCCAGTTAACCATGCTGCTTACCCTGCCTGTACAGGGCTTGGGAAGAGTTTGGTATGCACGAATGAGATACAAAATTTCATGCAGTTTGAGGAAAAAGATGTCAAAGGTGTGGCTGTTAGAGCAGTTAGATTTAGGGTTTTTTTTTCTTGTGGTTAAAGAGGAAGACATCCATCAGCTGAATTAAAGAGAAATCAGGAGGTCACAGGGAGTTCTTGAAACAAAGAAGGAGGTAGCCTTGTTGGGAGAGACTTTGGAAAAGAAAGAATAGCAGTCAAAACCTGGTCTGACACAGGTAGAAGTCATGGCACCAGTTCTGATACAATAACCCTGTGGGACATCAGGAGCAGCCTCCACCAACCTGGTGGGTTGTCATTATGTAGTCCAACAATCAGGGAGAACTACTGTGAATGTGCATGTGGGACCTTGCGGGGCATTTTCTCAACTGTAAGTGGGTCAGCAAGCTGCAGAAAGTGGCAAGTGCACATAAAGCTTGATATCTCCTCTATAGGAGAGCCATGCAAGTACGAAAACCTGCTGCAAGAAGAGAGGATCTGCAGTTGCAATCCACACTTCCTGTGGAAGACGGTATGCACATAACTACATATTCATGTAGGGGGAAAGAGTTAGAGAATGGCATACAGGAAATTTTTAGGTGTTGATTAGCATTTTGTAAGTGCCTAGTGTCGTGCTTTACCTCTTATTGTTGATACTGATTCTGAGTTATCACTGTTGATGGCTAATTATGCATTGTTAATGAATTAATAAACTGTATTGATTTGATTTTGTCTTAAAATATGTGAAAGGAGGGTACTTTTCCCTCTGATAGTGCTGAATTCATATTGGATGCAACCTGGATGAATAAGATTCACTAATTTCAGTGCAAAAGATATTTAATTCCTTACATATTTCTCAGATACCTTAGAATATCTGAAATGACACAGTAAGCTTATATTTAGGCAAGAAAATGCCTTTCTTAATGCTGTTTTCAACAGAGAACTTCCAGTTACAGAAAATCGGTGTTCACTTCATTGTTTTAGGCTAGTTTTAAACAAGATCCATTATTATTTCACCACCAAATTTTATCACTTGATAAGTTCTGTTCTCTAAGGCTGAAATGATAGGTTACATTTAGATCCTGAAGAAATTATACAAAAATATTATTATAAGAAATTATACAAAAATATGAGGTCCAGAGTAGGTGGTAATTTGGAAACTACACTGTTAGCAGAACTTTGTGGAAGAACTCAACATAAACATAAATGTGGCAAAAATATGTATTTATAAGCTTAAAAATGGTCAGGATTTTTTTTTTTTTTTAATCAGCTTTATTTTACCTCACAGTGCTTCACTATTAATGCATTTTTTTTCATATCACTGATCTTTGCATTACTGAACTAAAATAATGAAAGCTTTTGAGAGAATGTAAGGGAGAGAAAGGATAAAGTAAGTGATCAAAGAGAAAGTGTCTGTCTTATCTTCATGGTTAGGAAGTTTCTAACCCATGATTACTGGAAGCTGGAAGGGTGTGTGGTTTCTGGAGAGGGAATTTTGACAAGCTATGTAGGGATAGGGCAAGGGAGAATGACTTTAAGCTGAAAAAGGGGAGATTTAGATATTAGGAAGAAATTCTTCACTGTGAGGGTGATATGGCACAGGAACAGGTTGACCAGGGAAGTTGTGGATTGACCCTCCCTGGAAATGTTCAAGGCCAGGTTGAATGAGGCTTGGAGCAAACTGGTGTAAAGATGGAAGATAGTGGAAGATATCCCTGCCCATGGGAAGGACGTCAGAACTAGATATCTTTAAGGTCCTTTCCAACCTAAACCATCTTGTGATTCTATAATTCATGCTATGCTGTTGTGCTGTTCTTTATTACCATTCAAAGTCTCTGCAATATGTACTGAGCACTTCAGGCATTACCATGTCTGGAAATGATATTTTACATGCTTAGCAGATGTAATATATCAGCATTACAAAAAATGTCACCTCAGTAACAAAACGTTAGAAAAAATGTTAAAATTGTTCTAGCAAAAACTTTCTACTAATAAAT
The DNA here is from genome assembly GCA_039877255.1 of Loriculus beryllinus. Classification (NCBI taxonomy): domain Eukaryota; kingdom Metazoa; phylum Chordata; class Aves; order Psittaciformes; family Psittacidae; genus Loriculus; species Loriculus beryllinus. The sequence goes on from JBCJKH010034353.1 coordinate 8,792, forward strand.
GAAACAGAACTTCAGAGGAGGTTGTAATTTCCACAGTTTTCATAGTTATTGATAAAATAAAGAACATTTGCCATATATGTTTTATTAATATATTTAATACAAGAAATATTATGAAGTAATTTTTGTTCAAGTGAAACTGAAACAGTGATTCCAATACAGGTCTAAAATAAAAAATAGTTTATGTTTTAGTTTTTTAACATAAACTGTTCTTTAGAAATAATGTTTATGCAGTTTTTCAGAGATAATGAGCTTTGAAAGACGTGACAACAATAAGGGGAAGTAATTCAGAAGACATTATCAATTAGCATATAATTCGTATACTTTCACATGTATAAACCACTACTTGATGAATACACTCTATTTTAAAAGAACTAATATTTGAAATTACACTCTCATATAACCAGTACACTCATATCATTCTTGCAAAATCAGAAATAATGTCAGAAGGGGATCAAAAGCAGAGATGCCATTAGCAGAAATGAAAGTCTTCTATAAAATGCACTGATATTTCATTTTTATACATTTAAAGCCTGTGTAGGTTTAATTGTTTTTGAATTGTGAAGATGATGAATCATTAGGGTTTATGTTCATGAAATCTTACTATAAGTATACTGTCCTAAACAAGCATACCAATTTAATCGCAGTATGTGGAATTATGACCCTTGGAAAAGGTCATAAAAGTATTAAGTAGAAGCTGAACTGTAGCTGAACTGTAGCTGAATTGCCCCATTCTTTAACACATTTGTTGACTGGCACAAACATTTTACCTAGTTTAGATTAATCCTACTTCTACAGGTAGTTTGGATGTGTCCTTGTAGAAAATGAAATTTGCAAACCTGTATATGGAGTCACCTCTTGACTGTGCAAGTGAAATAAATCTTTCAGGGCTTTCTCCATTTATGAAAATAAGAAGACTTATACTCTTAAGGAAATGCAATCCACTTTTTAACCCTCTGCAGTGACAACAGCTTTTCCTAAAAGCCGCTAAAATGTAATTATTTTGAGATCATGCATAATATCTTACAGTTTTATAAAACCAAAATAATTGTACCTGTAATAGTGAGATCCATAGATGGTATTGTTGGAAACTACTGTTTCTAATAGCTATAAATTACTGTATTGTTATTTTACATATTCTATATGTAGAATAATAAAATAATCAGATCCTAAAGTATTCATGTTGGAAAATATTGTTTCTAATTTCTATAAATTGCTATAATTAAAATATGCTGTAAAATACATTTCTATAGTAATGTAGAAATGTATAATTGCTATAGCATTTAGTTCATTGAATCACTGATGATTAAGGTGTGGAAGAGTAAGTTAGGAGAAGAGTTACTGAAAAGCCTTTTTTAACCTCCTAGATTGCTTTTTTAGTACATAGTCTTGGCTATTGTGAAATACAGAACAAATACAGGTGGATCTTTAGCCTGACCCATCCATTATTATAGCTGATT